>JAECUM010013290.1:0-26842 GCA_016617855.1 Megalonaias nervosa | reverse complement strand
CCAATCATTTTTGCGTAGTGTTTATACCACCACGCACCAGGGTGAACTAAAAATAATGCTAACGTAACATCTTTTATGTTTTAGATAAATAGAATTACAGAAAGAAAATATCGAATCCCGTGAAAATAATCATTACAATAAATGTAATGAAACAAAATAAAATAAAAAAGAATTTTAAAACTAACACACAAGCAATTTAATTACATATAGTATTATCATATACATAACACCATATTGGCAAAGAATCCACAATGGTACTAGTTCATCACCAGAATCTGATGACCAAATTCTTGAAACGGTACAAGGTCAAAGATATCCTTGTTAGTCATATCGCTACAATGTCTGCAGGTTGACAGTTTAAAGTAATGTCTAGCACTGGGGCATCATACCTCAGACATGTAGCATGATGTCCCACCCAGTCACATTATCCTGACACCAGGCAGACCAGTCCTAGCACTAACCTCTTAATGCTGAATGCCAAGCGAAGCATCTGCTAGTAGCATTTTTTTAAGTCTTTGGTATTACTGGGCTGGGGTTCAAACCCACAACCTCCAGCATCTGAGGCAGATGCTCTAACCACTAGGCCACTGGAACGGTTTGCTCCATGCAGCAGGTCAGTAATCTTGATATGTGAGATGGTAACTTGAACAGCTGTTGGTCTCTATCTTGCTCTCCAATAAATATGGCTTCGAACATTTGTATCAAGCCAATGTTTTCTTCCCTCAAAGTAAGCTGCTGTGTCTTCCCATTTAGTACCCTAGAACTGCCGTTGATTGACTTCTGTCCGCATTATGCAAGCCTGAGAAGTATTCAAAGAATGACAACCAGAGAAAATTACACAAGTAGAATGGTTGTCAGTCTGGTCTCACAAATAATTTAAATCTCAGACAAATAGAGCAGAATATATATACAAATACACCACTCCCTCGATAACTCGCGAACTCGCTTATAACGCGGTGTCCGGCATGGATCCCGATTTTTTTCCCAAAGAAAATATATTTTAAAATGTGCTGAATGTGAAAAAAATCGCGATAAGAATTGGTAAATTGGATCTTGATACATAGTTCGTTTTATCATCGAAAATGGTGATTATAGCCCATAAAGATAGAATCCATATTGTGAAATTTGCAAGTTCTAATAAGATATCACATATTATGTTAGTTTTTTTTAGAAAAATAGTTGTCAATACACTGTAAATAAACAGTCTGGAGAAACAGCGATCAACGAAAAATTCTGGTAAATGCTAACAGGTGACAATAGAGAATGAAATAAACACCAATTAAATGTCTTGCTATGTGAAATTCACGTTCTAATCCTTTAATTTCGCTTCAGTGTAAACACTGTAATCGCAACATATTCTCTTCTATGAAAACATGAAAAGAGTCAATCGACTGTCACATCAAAACCCATGAGTACTTCTGTGAGAACCTAATTACATGCCGGCTTTGTTTTGATCAACAACTTGGGGAAGTGTTTGTTGCATTAAAAAAATCAATTAAAAGAGACCTGTGTTGTTTAATCACTTTGAATATGTCTTCTGTATCAAATCAAGCAACGGAAGTACAATAAAAAAAAAAAGGCATGCCAATAGGAGCATAAGTTCTTGTGGTCATTACCGTTCTCAAAATTCATGTTATTTGACCAATCGAAAACGGTTTCACATTTTTATGTACTTGACATCATTAAAGTATATAATATCAGTAATGTATCCTAATCATTTGTAAATGTGACCATGGAGAGCAAAGGAAGTAAGCGAAAGGTGTACTCGATGACTGAAAAGCTGTGCATCATAGATATGGTTCATAAAGGTGAAGCGAGATCCGACGTTTGCAATGAACTAAAAATTGCTGAGTCGACATTTAGAGGATGGCTTAAGGATGAGCAGAAACTTCAGGATTACTTACATGATGTTGATTCAGATGATGGGATCAAACGAAAACAAGCTCGGACTGCAAATGATACCGAATTAGATGATGCTGTGTACATATGGTTCACACAGCAACGTGAACAAGGTGTTCCCATCTCCGGAACAATTCTCAAGGCCCAAGCAGAAAAAATGGCAAAAATTATGGAGAATGAATCTCATTTTAAGGCAAGCCATGGATGGCTTTGGAGATTCCAGCGCCGACATGGAATTAAACAAAATTCATTGTCGGGAGAGACACGCTCAGCAAATCAGGAAGCCGCATGTAATTATCCATACCAGCTCAGAGAGATAATCATCCGTGAAAATACACAGGCGGCAGAGAAATCAAAGAGTAACACAAAAAATTAACAGATTTTTTCAAAATGTGAAGTGATATTTGTCAAACGTGTCACAAACTGCAAGTATTATCATGTTCTAATTTATGTTGTTTTAAATTTGTAGACCCATTAAATTCATGTTGGTAATGGTTAACCCTTGTGAATTTATTTTTTTTTCATTTTACTTCTACCGCAATCAAATCTACCTTTCGTTCGATCGACATTGTTTTTTCGAAATGAGTGTCAATCTTTTGTATATAAAAAAGTCTACTTTGGATCAAACAATAAAACTAGAATGTATCCAATTCAACACAAAAATTAGCGACGTAGTACACAATGTGTGAAGTCGTACATGTGTTAAGCGAATGGAAACCATGTGGAATAATGTTTTGATGATCTCCTCAATATACTGTAAGTTATCCTAAAATTAATGTTACTCTGTGAGGAAAAAAATAAACAAAGTATACCACTATGAAGAGATATTTATTCACAGTTAATCTTAGCACGATTTTTAATTGAGTATTCAACACTGTAACATGCCACCACCCTACCCCCCCTTTTGCCTCTATGTCGATCCCTTTGTTAGTTTTGTTGTTTGTTATAGGTCCCTCGATAACTTGTGCCCTCGCTTATAATGCGGTCAATGTTTTTGGGCCCTGTTGTGCACAAGTTATTGAGGGAGTGGTGTAGTGTGGATGTGTCCTGCTTTATGAACTTAGGAATGTCCGTGCAGAGCTACACACTATCATAAATACCTATAAAAGGGTGCACATGTACTGGTCAAGAATTAGAGTATCACTATTAATACTTATGAAGCAGACATTAAATAATCAATTCTATTAACAAGTTACCTGTTGGAAGGACAATTTGTTGACTTCCTATACAGGTAAAATCACTGAAGCCTCACTTATAGTAACAAGATGTATGAAGTGGATGCTATGGGTAAACCATGTATCTTACCTGTATGTATCTGACATGACATAAGCTATACAGTAATATAAAAGAGTTTTCTATAGTACACACAAAACCTGCACATAAAAAATGACTGAGGTTTCATTATTGATACTTATGAAATAGAAGTTTCACATCATGAATATAACTATGAAATGGATACCAAATGGTGTTCTATATAGGTAAAATCAGAAATGCATCACATAAATAACTATGAAGTGGATGCTAAGACAAGATAGAAAACTTTCCTGTATGTATTTAGATGTAGTGGAAATTATACAGCAATATTAATGGAGTTTTCTATATCATGCATCAGACCTGCACTTATTAATGGTTATAGCAATGTGAGGGGAGGCCATTGCAACCCATGCAGGTATGTACCAATCACGCCTAAATGTGTGAAAACGGCAAAGTGATAACACTGAAAAGTTAGAAACTTTGTTGTCAATTATAGGAAAAACAGAAAAGTTGGAAATTTATAGATGGAATATATCTCCTGTCGAAGATGAAACTCATCCAACTTGTTTTAAGGTAGAAAACTTCCAAACTGCTTATATGGATTTTGTTAGGCCTATCTGTTTGTAGAGAGCATGCTACATGGCATGAGTGGAAGTAGTAAATGACAATTTCACAGGATTTAGCACTAAACCAAATATCAAGGAAACATCACTCTATCTAACTGCCACTTAGGTGAGCAGAGAACATTTAGCTTTTAAGCTAAAATGTTTTAATCTGGGAAGGATGGATTTGTAAGGTAGCAGTAGTTCTCCTAAGGTATTATGATTGGGTAACATATTTGAAGATGAAACTTACATTTTCATTTAAAACCACCCTGATCTAGACTAAGGATAAGAAAGAGAGTGGGGACATACAAATTATGTTTGTTGAACATTCCGATTCTACAATTCAAATATGATAACAATTCCTCTTAGGTTTAGTACTGATGACTGTACAGAACACATTTTCTAAATAACTGTAACCAAGATTTTCTAAAAGCATTGACTTGACTGATAGTCAAGGGAGAGCAGTTGCATGGAATGGATATGAAATGGTAGTAAAAATGATTATGCATGCAGTATGACAGCTATCACACCCTGGATATTTGACTTATGACCATCATAAACATCTGAAATATTTTCAAACTACCTACTTTGCCAAAGATTCAGATGGATGGTAGGGGCAATCAAGATTTTTTAAAAACCATACCTGTAACACTTTATTTTTCACCTATGCTAAACTCAATGAGACAAAAAGTATTCAGATGAAAGTGAATGATGCAGATGTAACAATTTACATGGTTCAACAGATTTGTATTATTCATACAAAATGCATATAAGGATGATTTCCTGAAATTAACCGCAAACGATTGCGACTGTTTTTAAATCTATTTTGTAGCAAGGGAACACAAATTGTGCAATAGAAAGTCTTGAAACCTATTTTTGTTGCATGGGAGTAGACTGTGTCTTGAAACCTATTTTTGTTGCATGGGAGTAGACACTGCACAAAACAGGATCCTTTGGAATCAAATAAATTATGTATAATTTTTGGAATCCCATTTTAATGTGAATATAAATGTACACAAATCATTCTGTAGTGTGAATTTGAGATACTACGGAATAATTGAAGTTAGATTGTTTTGTTTTTCACAAATAATGCTGCTTTGAAGTCATAACTTACAAATTCAACTACTAACACCATAAAATTAAGTATGCTGATGATATTGCTATTACTCATACAACCAAAGTGGATTTCTTTTCTCTGTCTGTTATACACTTATTTACATATATTCTTCTCCCACTTAAGTAGGCAAGCTGATGACATTTATCACTTGTGTCCATAAAAGGACTATAGTTACAGTAGTTAATTAGATGACTATACTGACTGTAAGGTCTTTGATGAGCTGCAAGTTTCTGGATTTGAACAACTGAAGCCATGCTGTTGCCACAAAAGGAAAGTTCATTCTGCCTGGGTTATGGGTTGACTGGGCAATTTCAACCTGTCGATTCAACCAATGTCCAGCTGGAAGAAATTCATGAAAAATATTGTTCAGTTCATCATGACAAATGACAAGGAAAGATTATCATGAGGCATGGTAGGACTTATCAAAGGAAATAGCCAACTACTTTGAAGTGTGATTTCTTGCCCCAAAAAAGTCATCTCCCTTTACCCGATGGACATGTATGCTCCTTATGTACATGGGATAATGACACATCAGTACAATCATGGCTATAAAGTACCAGGTAAAACTTACAAAGTAAATATGGTAATAATTTTTTTTTTTTTTTTAAAAACTGTTAAAATTCAAAACAGAGATGACAAAATACTTATGTATTGTTAATTATATGTATATTTCTTGTAACCCCTGGTATATGATTTTATTTTGTAATTTTTGATCATGGCTGTAAGTTGCACAGATGTACAGATCATCTTTAGTTAGATTTTGCCTATGTGACAGAGTCTGTCAAGAGCAAATACAGTTGATGGTGCGAAACATGCAGTATTGTCCACAAATAACTAGTCAGGGTCTCCTCTGAGGGGAACCTCCCTAAGAGAGAGGGCATTATTATGCAATCCAATGGTACATTTAAGATAACATTTGCACTGTATATTAAAAATTGGAGCAAATGATGCAAAATTGATACCTAAAATGTGAAATGTTACTGTAAGCTTAGTATTAAACCTCTAAATATTTAAGACAACTGCATCCCACGTCCGATTGAAGGTGTCACCCTAGGAAGGCAGGGACCATACTGAGCATGTTATGCATTATGTGATTTGGATTTTTAACATAGTTTTAACAATTTTTTAGTCATATCGCTACAATGTCTGCAGTGTGACAGTTTATAGTGAGGTCTAGCACTGGGGCATCATGCCGCAGACATGTAGCATGATGTCGCGCCCAGTCACATTATCCTGACACCAGGTTGTCCAGTCCTAACACTAACCTCTTAATGCTGAGCGCCAAGCAAGGCAGCTGTTTGTACAATTTTTGTAAGTCTTTGGTATGACTCAGCCGGGGATCGAACCCACAACCTCCTGCATCCGAGGCGGACGCTCTAACCACTAGGCCACCGGAGCGGTTCAATACTGAGCATCTGATACCCCTAAATAATTAATGTATATAAACACTCATATGTCCATTTCAGATGTGAACAACACAGACCCTGTCCTATTGTCACATAATGTGCCAGCAGATCAGGATCTATGTTTTATATTCTACTGATTAGTCCCAACAAACTGCATAGACCCACATGTGCTGGTGCATTATGCAGTGACAGATTTGGGTCTGTGCAGTTTGCATTTTGATCCAAGTTTTGAGTGAGTATAGATGGTATTTCACTTAGAGATGGACCTGGTGTGTGTGATTTGGATTTTTTAATGTAGCTTTAACAATTTTTCAGTCATATCGCTACAATGTCTGCAGTGTGGCAGTTTTGGGATGTCTAGCACTGGGGCATCATGCTGCAGACATGTAGCATGATGTCCCACCCAGTCACATTATCCTGATACCAGTCCTAACACTAACCTCTTAATGCTGAGCGCTAAGTGAAACAGCTGTTAGTACCATTTTTATAAGTCTTTGGTATGACTCGGCCAGGGATCGAAGCCATGGCCTCCCACATCCAAGGCAGACACTCTAACCAATAGGCCACAGGAGTGGTCAAAATGGACCTGGTAAAGTCATGGTAATTTGTAGCTAATTTTAAAGTACAATTATTAGCAAAATCTTGATCCAAATACAAAGTTCTCTGTGTACAAGAATAAGGGATAAAACTAATTCTAATTTTTATGGTGTTACGTATAGGCTCGTTCAAAAGTAACAAAAGAAAAGAGTGAAACCAACAAGCTTTGTAAGTTTTAACAAAAATAATTTATTTCCCTAGAAAACACAGTGAAAAGGTGAAAATAGAAAATAGGACTTACAGTTTGTGAAGATAATCCAAACATTTATCCTAGAATTGAAAAAATATATAAGTCCTATCACTAAATAGTTCTAACTGAATCCAAGTTTGAATCTCGACGAGGTTCCAAGATGGAGGATGATGACATCAGGTGAAGTCTTTATACGAATGTCAAATGTTCCACGTTGAACCACAACTTGTAATGTTCCAATTTAGAATAAATTTCCACTGAATGTCTTTGTCCTAAAACTTTTATACAAAGGAATCACTTGTATAGTTCTCCAGGGAATAAATTATTATATTCTAAAAAATATAGATGAACTTCTGAACAAGCTCTCATCTATGATAAAACATCTCGAGCTCCAAAGAAGTAAAAATACAACTCTTTACGGCACCTAATAGAAATATATCCTTCTTCTTGAAGGTATATTATACGACTGACTATTTCACAGGGATCTGAGTATTTTTAAACTGAACTAAGACGTCATTTCAGGCACGCACGATGGAATGCATGGTTATTTCATCATCAAATAGAGCAGTAAACAATGCAATTACACATAGGCCAGAAAATGACCTTGGCAATAACCAATTGTTTTCACGTAGTGTTTACTAAATCGACAAACCACAGCAAGCAAAAATCGTGCTTATGCGAGTCATACTAAATTTTATATAAACATAATATCTCTTTCAAAAATATCTAATCCCGTGAAAATAATCATTACAATAAAATGTAATGATACAAAAATAAAATAAAAAAGAATTTAAAATTAACACACAAGTAATTAAATTACATATTCGTAACAATGGATTCATGCTAACCAAAATTGTAAGGGACCTATTGCAGAGAATAGGAATTTTTATTCTTTTCATCAATTAATAACCATATATCCACTAAATTAATTGAAGTTTATTGGAAGATATTTCAATACGGAAAAAAATCAGCTCATGAAGCCTCAATGATAACAAGACTTTACTGCATGGACAGACAGAATGGTGGAAACTACTATTTATATTCCCCTCATCTTCACAGCTCAGAGAAAAGTGGAAATTAAGTTTTTAGTCAACTTACCCCAGGGTATATCTACAATCAGCCAGTTTTTCTGGTAGCAGTAGTGTACAATGTGGGCCAAGGTGATAGACTTACCACACCCATCCTTGCCATCTATAGCATTAATGGTTATGGAAAAGGTTTATACAAGAAAAGACATTAAAAAATTAACAAAATTCTTGCTCCAACAAATTGAAAATCATTCTGTTTTGATCATTTAATTTTTACTCAACCGATATATTTGTTGTGTCATCTGGTGGCAGTTTAGAAAGATATGCCATGATGTTATGAAATAAACTGTATCTGAGGCTATTATCTCAACAAGAGATTTTTTGACACTCACTATTTGAACTGCTAATCCTTCTGATTATATAATTCATGATTACAGCCCTTCAATTAAGTTAACATTTCCTTTTCTTTATATTATAATCATGGATGGACACAGCAGCACCCTTATCCATTGCCAATTTGGATCAAACCCATATATCAGGGTCTCCTCTTGATCTGCCTTTATAACTGAATGCATAGTCTCAGAAGAATATTTGATCTACATACATGCAAGGTTAAAAATTCACTTGTTTGGCTTAAGTGAAAATGTAAACCTGTTTTAAAAACATTGACACAAAAATACAGTATTGGACACAATAGTGCACTGTGAACTTTATTATAAAGACCAATATGACAAGGTTACAATTCATTATAATAAGTGCACACTGATAATGCTACAGCCAATATCCATACCCCATGTATGTAAATAATGTATGTCTGCTCCCCCATGTCCATGCTGGAACCTATCCAATTTGAAGGTGTGTTCTCTCTTCAAACAAGGATATTATAAATCAAACACATGTGAGATCTGTTTTTGAGACTGATTTAACCTACAAGAGTGGTAAGAACACACTAGGCATGCATGATGATAAGTTACAAGAAAATGAGAAGAGTTTTAGCAGCACCTTCTCTCCCATTGGTTATGCTGGGATTTCCAAACATTCTTTTATTATTGGATATTTCGAAACAAAAAAGCATGTGCACTTATCGAGCATGTTTCGATACTATGTTAAGTATGATAATACTGACTATTATGCATCCTTGGTTCAAATTTAAATATACCATATCAAAACAAGGTGCATTGTGCATATGTGCACTGAATTATTTTAAGTCCTAAAATGGTATTTGCAAAGCTAGGGACTATTAAGTCCTGAAATGATCATTGTGCAATAAATAAACCAGGATCATTTCTGCACACTGAAAACAAATTCAACCATTTGATCTTTTGAAAATTTGCTTCATAGTACTTTCATATATATTACCAGAACATAAATTTCCATGGGAATTATGATGAAGATTTATAAGTACCCTATTTCTCCAATGATAAGTCCATCACAGACTTTATACAGTTTTTGACAACAATGTCATAATAGGATACTATACTGGATGATCAAACCAACTTAACTTTAAAAAAATTTTATCAGGAAGTATGATAGGAGAAATATGGTAATCAAGTTGAAACTCATTAATGTTCAAGTGACTATTGGTGGTCTTTTTACTATTGTTTATTCTCAAAACAACTAAAATGTTTTAATGGAACATGAATACCACTTCATAGTGACATAAAGATAAAAAACTTAACATTTTGGACATTTGGCTGGGCAAAAGGACCGGTATCTATAAACAGTTGGCTGGGCAAAAGGACAGGTATCTGTGAACAGTTGGCTGGGCAAAAGTACAGGTATCTATGAACAGTTGGCTGGGCAAAAGTACAGGTATCTATGAACAGTTGGCTGGGCAAAAGTACAGGTAGACAAAGATAAAATTGTATGACTCTTCAACATTCATGGATGGGGAAAAACAATGACAGCTTCCAAATGCCTGACTTGTGTTCTAATATGCATCAAAGATACAGAGAATGATCTTGGCTGGAGGATGGTCATAATTCACATTCTCAAGGATGTCAAAAACTTCCAGAGCTGGTTTCCGGATCATGATGCAAACTTCTTGGAAAGCCTTCAACTGGAGGAAAAATGAAAATATGCATTGTTGTTTTCCTTGCTACAAAAAAACAAAACCAAACACAATAAAATCTCTTCCATTTACTGTGCCCATCATTTACCTGACCATTGTGTTGACATGATGCAAAGATGGAAGCAATTTATCACAGGTCACCAAAATTGCATCTTTTTACCTGACAAATTATTGAAACTATTTGACTGGATTGTGAAGACTTACACTTTTTACAACTAAAAGGGTGATCTTTATTTTTAATAGATATACACGAAAGTCATGCTTTTTGGTAACATACAGCTACCATATATACTCACTTATAAAGCAGGAACAAATGCAAATGCAAAAAAAAACAACCCACAGGCCCTGATCTGCCATCTCATAATATGCCAGCAGAACAGGACCTTTGTTATTTGTTCTGCTGATTAGTCTTCTTAAAACTGGATAGACCCAGACCTTCCAGCATTTTGAGACTACAGGTGTGGGTTTGTGCATTTTGCAGTTGGATCCAACTTAAAAGTGTCTATATACAGTAGGTCTTTGTGAACAACATTTTAAGACTCAACTTTCAACCACTAATGAAGACTACACTTTTCTTTTCTCTGTATATCTTTGTTTCTCTTTTTCTCTCTTTCTTTCTATCATATATCACACCGGTGGCCTAACGTTTAGAGCATTAGCCGTGGATGCAGGAAGTTGTGAGTTCCAACCCCGGCTGAGTCATACCAAAGACTTTTAAAAATGGTACGAACAGCTGCCTCACTAGGCGCTCAGCAATAAGAGGTTAGTGTTAGGACTGGTCGGTCTGGTGTCAGGATAATGTAATTGGGTGGGATATCATGCTACATGTCTGCGGCATAATGTCCATTGCTAGACATCACTATAAACTACCACACAGCAGACATCATAGCGATATGAATGAAAAATTGTTAAAGCTACATTAAAATCCAAATCACACACACACATTTCTTTCCATTATATTTGTTAAGTGTGTGTATTTTGGGATTTTTAATGTAGCTTTAATAATTTGAGTAATATCGCAATGATGTCTGCAGTGTGGCAGTTTATAGTGATGTCAAGCACTGGGGTATCATGCTGCAGACCGACCAGTCCTAACACTAACCTCTTAATACTGAGCACCAAGCAAGTACCATTTTTATAAGTCTTGAGTATGACTCAGGTGGGGTTCAAACCAGTGACCTCCCCCATCTGAGGCGGATGCTCCAACTGCTTATGCCACCACAGCTGTCTATCATATTTGGTAAAAAAATTTCCATAAATGTTAGTGTTTTTCCTCACCATAGTACACGTTCCTTAAAGTATACCACACCTTAAATAGTAGCTCTTTTTTCCTTATGATGATTCTATTTTGAATGTTGTATTGCCAGTGCAGTTACAATGTGGCTGTAACGCCATATCCGGGCTACAATATTTTTGGGACCTCCTCTCTAGCTTTTGATTAGAAAGAATAATACAAGACCGTATAGAATCAGCATCGAAAGTATTTATTTGTAAGTTACCTTAAGTACAAGAGCAGGTGAACATGCAATTACTGAATGTCAATACAGTTAGACATACATAAACATTTAAGATTTAATACCAGACTTATGTAAACCAGAGAATCAAGGAAGGCAAAGGTGATCGACTCCTGTGGGGGAAGGTGCAATGAAGCTTCAAATATAATTGCACCTTCTCCACCTCTGAGTGGATTTCAGAATATATTTGTAATGATTTATATCACATAGAATTCACATTATGGAAGTACAAGAAAGAGTTGCTCAAGTTGTGGCGGTGAATAAGGTGAAGGTGCAACGCGAGTTCACCTTCTAACGAAGGTGAAGAGTGATGGTTTAGTAACGACTTAACATTAATCTACTTACATATCAGTTCCTGAGGGAACAATATGTATGTTTCACAGGATCATATAGATTGTATGATCTTTCGCCTTCACTTACATAGATTAATTGCAGTGATAATTCACCGAAGGTGAAATCATATCAACCAATACGGTAGCAGACGTCACCTCCTGATTAATAAATAAATTCTGGAACTCCCCGTAATGTCAAACAAGCATAACAAATTTCATTAGGTACGAACCATTGCAACTTGACTATGTTTATCTAACATAGCTTGAGACATTATAGAAACTGATGAATGGTTAGTGTCACCCGAAGTTTAACTTCCGTCTGCTCCAAACACTGGACAAGATAACAGTGAAGCTCTTCATTACATGTACATGGTGCTATTTATACAAAAAGGCATGTGACCAATAGCCAATCAGATTCCATAGTTCTTGCTAACCAAAAGAGTGCAAATGGCAGATGAGTATGTATTGGCAGCTAGTGCACAGCAAAACATTGGAATTATGGAATAAACTGACCATGTCCTGGTGGAATTATACATGATACAAGATAATTTCATTATAATGATATGACTAACAAGTAAAATATGCACAAAATAATCATACAAGGTTACAATACATACCAAATCGGTTTATCACATGGTGTCAAACCATCGTCAGCGTGTTTCAATACACAATGCAGGTAAAAAAATTCACTTGCTAAACACTGAAAGACATGTCCTAGATAAGTACATAATACATATTACCATACATAAAGCACACCTCTCATCTAGGAAATGATGCACAGTAATTACATTGTAAATTTGTGATGGAGGTAATGTTCATCACAGTGGGTATGTGAGAAAGCCAGCTAGAAGCTTTCCATCGGTCAGTGGTTCTTACCAGACTTTTCCCTTGTTCTTCCATGACAAGTTCTACTTGCCACCATGTATATGCTATCAAGTATTGAAAAATAGCGTTAAACCCACGACAACAACATGTACTCTAAGTCTGATGATCCATCTCAATCTTTATCAGGCAGTATACTTCATGGTCCTCTAGAATAACTACTAGATCAAACAAAGAACATCCATTTAAATAACTGTACTAGATCAAACAATGATCATCCATTTAAATAACTGTACTAGATCAAACAAAGAACATCCATTTAAATAACTGTACTAGATCAAACAAAGAACATCCATTTAAATAACTTTACTAGATCAAACAAAGAACATCTATTTAAGTAATGAAGCAAACTTGTGCATTAGAAAGGCTTGAATTAAGATTATTCAGGTTGACTGACATTAATCAGCACTGGAATCAAATGCGATTACATCTATGTGGTGAAACTGTCCCAGAAGCATGTAATACTGAGGAAGATCTAGAATTTTATTTTATGTTAGCTGGATCTTGAGAATGGGGTAGTTCATTCCATTTCAAATGGATAGCAATTGCTATTTCCCACTGAAAAATGTAATTTTGGTATTTATAATGAAAAATAAATGGGGTAGGGGGGTTGAAAGAACTCCCACTAGATGTCTGTTGCAATCACCACACATGTAATGACCAAGCTAATACGTATCTATTGAAGCACTGTGGTAGAGTCCAAAGGATACTGTGACAGAACAGAAGCTGCCTGTAATAGGATGACAGCTGCCTTAAAAGGACAGCAGATGCCCTTAATAGGATAGTAGCTGCCTGTGGTAGAACATCGACTGCCTGTAATATGACAGCACAGCAGCTGCATACAGTTGTCTGCAATAAGAAAGCAGCTACCTGTGATAGGTCAGCAGCTGTTAGATAGGATCGTAGCTGCCTGTGATAGAATTTGATCATCAATGGCAAACACCCAACAGTAAAATGTGCAGATTTAAATCTGCCAGTACATAACTGTCAACACTGTTCTATGCAAGATTTCAAGTTACCATGCCTAGACTCTGACCTGCCACATTATGCAAAAGCAGATCTGGGTCTATGCTATTTTCAGTTGGGTGTGAGTTTTAGGTGTAAATATAATACTAGAAAACCACTCTCACATCACATTCAAATTAACAGTTGTTTTCAAAACTATATGTACAGTCATGCTTTCCTTGGCAGAATCACAGAATCAAATGAAAAGGAATAGATACAGTTTTTCTCCCATGATAAGACCTGAGGTCCAGCCTAATAAATTTGTCCCAAAAAGCAATGCTAAGTTTATTATCAGATGAAAGGATTGTAAGTAAATATTTGCCCAAATTTTCTAAACATGTTGGATAGGTAGTAATTAAGGATGTGATTATCAGCTAAATATGTAGTTTCTTCTGATAACAATTTATTCAGGTTCTGAAAATAAAAGAAATCACCATTTTCTGGAAATCTTTCCGTAGTCCTGCTGCCTGATGTGAATTGAAAACATTGTCTGGAACTCTGTAAAATAATCCTTCATGGACCAAAGTGTGCTTTGTCTGAAATAACACAGGGGAAATCTTTCTTGAATGAAAGCAATTTAAGATTTAAAATCATTTATTCTCTTGTTTCATCTGAATTATATTTGTGCTAAAGGATATTATTAAAACAGTTACCAAACAACATAGCCACTATCATACAATTAAAGGGTAAAATTCTAACAAAAAGGAGACCATAGCTCCAAGCAATTTTGCCATAAAACAGTAAAAGTACATATGATTAACATTTTCTTAATATAAAGCCAATACCAAATTCAGTTTCAATCATTAAGTAATTCAAAAGTTATTTTGCAGAAATTGAAGATCAAAGTTCCAAGTCAAAATGGGTTCATAACTCTGTAAACTTCTGCTTCAAAATGATGAAGTTGAAACTGGACAATCTCTTTTATGCAAAGCTTTACACCAAATTTCATTCCAATCTTTGAAGACCTTCAAATTATACTGAGTGGAAACGAAAGGTAGGCACAAAGTTCAAATTCAAATAAAGGCCAATACTCTGCGAAGGTTTTCCCCCAAAAATGATAAAAACTGAACTGACTAGGTCTTTTTAACGTAAAGCCTCATACCATATTTGACTTCAATTTCATTATGTCTTAAAAATGTTACTGAGTTGTTGGTTTTAACAGCAATTTAACACTTTACTGGCCTTGCTGAGGAAATGGGAACTAAGTGTTTTCCCAAGGATACACCAAGACAGCCAAACTGGCTGACCTAATTGGACATTTACTCCACAATTCTTGATTATGACTCCAATATTCCATCAACTGACCCAACATGCTTGCAAATGAAATGGAAGTGGAAAGTTCCAAGTCAAACAGGGGGGCATAACTCCATACACTTCAGCGAGAAAACGGTGAAAACTGAAAATGACCAATGAATTCTTAACATAAAGGATCATACCAAAATAAGATATCAATCCATTTAGTCATTAATTAAATTCATCATTAGCATAAAAGGATTTGTAAAGACAAAAAAAAAAAATCCCCTCATAAAAAAAGGTCATTTCAGATTGTATCCTATCAACAGATGAATGTCACTGATATGTAACAATAACATTACAGATACATTTCTTATTTATAATTATATTCCTGTCAAAAAACTTGTGCCATGGAGCTAAGTTAATGGAAATATGCATTAGGCAAATACTACTTATAAAGTATTATTCAGGCTGGTTCACATCTTAATTGCAAGTGAATCTGTGATGTAACAATTAGTTTTTCTAAAGATACTTGCAAAGGGAACTAGTGGCTTGAACAACATTTCTTATCCAACTCAATACACAACCAGGATAAAAAATATTAGCACAAAGAAATGTTTCAACAAAAAAATACTACAATGTTAGTTTTTATTATGTTCAATTTAAACTGCAACGACTAAACCACATGATACAGTTGGTTCTGGAGTACTCTGTAACTGACTTCTCCATGGGACAAATACTTTCTAAACTAGAATAGGAGCAAACATTTATGTAGTTTTCATATTGACAGAAAAATTCTGGTTGTACAGAGCACACTGCATCAGTGTGTGAAAGTCCGTAGAAACAGGTGTCACTATATTCATAAAGTTCTTGATGAGTTTTACTACGTACTGGATCACTTTCATCTGTGCAAAATATACTTCTAATGTTGATATGTTCCCTCTGAGTTTCTGTTTTGTATTGTTCTGATACAGTACTCATATGGTTTGACTGCTGAAAGGCAGGGGAAGACACTGCAGATGTTTCTGAAAATGCAGAACTGCAGTCTGGCTGGTGTGTTATGGAAGATGATAACCGAATGCTTTGACGCCAATGTGCTGCAAGAACTTTACAATCTGAAATATTAGAGAATAAAAATAAAAATACACTATAAAGCTTTTGTATCAACAGGTTACAGCAATAGTTGTCCATTATGGGTCTATTCTGCAACATGCAATTGGAGGATTTAAACAAATTTCTACAAAAACATACTCCCACCTACCAAATCAACCAAATACTTTCATGCCCTACTTTTATTTCTTCATTAAATCGAAGGGATTGAAGGAATCAGTATCTTCAGATAATTCTCCTTTTTTCAAATGAAGGTTGGAATTACCCCCCTAAATTTTCAGCTCTGGAAAAGACCCAATTACAATTTATGGAGAAAACAGTAAGTTAATTTGGAAAGAAAAGACTCCTTAGACAACTGGTTATGTTGGACTAATTACAGTATTTTCCCCCAAAATCAGTGGCAATATTGAAAGTATATCTTTCTGAAGTTTTGATCAGCCCTTAAAAAGACCATTTTAAGGTCTGCTTTGCTGATGGATTTCAGTCTATTGCATTAAGTCCCTCAGATTCCTTTCTATTGTTGGCACTCTTGAAAAATTGCTAAATGTCCTCTATTGTCATTCTTCTCTACTCTCCAACATAAGATTCTCCTACAGTGAACTCCCTCCCAACGGCTTTTATTGTGTGCTTATGCAATAGGTTCTTGTTGTTGTTGTTGGGCTTAAAGCCATTTTTCAGCACAATATAGGCTATACATGGCGACCAGTATTAATGGTGGAGGAAGAAACCGGGAAATCTGCGGAAAGAACCACCAACCCACGAGAAGCTACTGGCAAGCTTTCTCACTTATCCACATACGCCGAATCTTAGACTCGAACCCACGCAGACAGAGGTGAGATGGCAGTGATCCGTAACAGAGAGCACTTTAGACCACTTGGCCACTCGGGGCCTCGCTTATGCAATAGGCAATTTATATTTAATCATTCACAATATTTATATCCACATAACTCCAATTAATTTAAGTCAAAAGAATGATCCAATTAATTTGTCTGCAAGTTAAATAACATCTCGATTCCCACCAAAAATTACCCTTTGTTAGTAAGTTGCATGTACACTTCCTGTAGTTAGCTGGCATTTACTCTGATCTTTGCTCTAGATAAACACAGAAGTTACTTTAAATTCAAACATATGACACTTCTATATGTGAGTACAAAAGCATCATTGCATGGTTAAGATATTTACGTGAGTCAACACCTGGCATTACATTTACCATACATATAAGTGTAATTCAAAATCATTAAATGAAACCAGAAAGATTGATAATATATACCAAGCAGCATGACCAATAGACCAATTTTTAAAATAAATGTTATTTAGAAAATAGCGTTCAATGCTTTAAGAGTTTGACCTAAAAAGTAAAGGTGGTATATCGTGTGAGCTCCATGTACTAGAGCTGAAGAGTTTAAGACTGGAGATATGAACTGGTGTCAAGATGAATTCAAACAAGCTTTAGGTAATGATATTCAAATATCACCACCCAAATGTAACATACAAAAATTAAACCAGTTCATTAAGGATAAAGGTGTCCCCTAAATGTGCCTCTGATGAGAATGCTAACACTGTTTGAATTCTAAAAATTATATTTCAATTTAAACATGAATAAAAAAATTAATAAATAAATAAAATATTTATTGGATCAACAGTCATCAAATATTGAACATTTTATGGGTATGGTAATCATAATTGTATTACTGAAATGCGGTACTTTGCACTGCTTTAACGTAAACATGACTGAGTAGAAAAAACAAGTTTCAAGTTGTATGCATATTTATTGAAGTTGAGTCACTAAGCACAAGCTACACAGTGATGTGACAAGAAAAAAAAGCAATCAAAGAACAAGACAATCAAGTTTTGTAAGCATTATTTAATTCTTCAATAAGGATAGTAAACAATTTAGTTACAATATGATGGATTTAATATTTCACAAGGAGTTAATGTGACATGTAGGCAGTTTTAGTGCCTAGATCCTCTCATCAGATCAATCCTTTTTTTGTTCTTCTGTGAAACATGTCCTCCCTCCTGATGATAAGAAACTGAGTAAAATAAGTGTGCATTATACACACCAAAGTACCATATCAATTCTCCACATCTGAAAGATGATGAAAACAACTCCTGAAGTTTACAAACTTTTAAGCATGAACTAAGACACTTAAATGATCTGGCAGTTTTACAGAAATCTTCATACTCTTTATGGTATGGAGCAGCTAATAACTTTTGAATAACCTCAAATTTTAATAACTTTAAATTCCTCTTAAAGATCTGATCTTAGAGCATATTGTGTAAATGCTCCATATGTAGACACAAGAACCTGCTACTGCCACCATAACTGGCTGAATGTATATTGTTTTAGTTTGTAGTCTTGTATGTTTGATTATAGCTTTAGTTAACCTGAATGTTGGCTTACGTTATCTACACACACTTTTCAATGGATTTTCCTCAATTTTTTATGATAAAGTTAGTTTTTTTTTTAAATTTAATTTTTCTTTTGTCTTTTTAGCTTTGCCCGTACATGCCAACCTCCCAAGAGGTATATGCGTAATCATTGCTAATATAAGTGGCAAAAAGCATAATTTGGGCATCAAAGTGTAATCTATATATTACATGTCATATTACACACTGTATCAAAAATACACATTTATTTTTGCTTCTAACCTGGCTCTGCAGCTGGTCAAAATTCTTCTCACAAAGGGCAAAATCCATGTGTATTAGAACCAAAATGCAAACACAAAATATACTGACAAATTATTTATAATCAGCACTCACTTTAACTAGTCTATATGTGTAACTTTCGCTTAAAATCTGGTGCCATTTTGGTCAGAAGTACAGACTGGTCCACTAAGAAAATAATGAATCAATATAATGAATCTGCGAGGAAAAGTTCACATTTGAAGAAACCCGTCTGTTTTCTTAGCAATGGGTCATTTACACTTGCTATAAATAGCAAATAAGGAAGTATTATTTCTTATGCAACAGTCATCTTTTTAAGAATATTCTCAAACTCACATGAGTGGAATTACAAAGAGGATCATAAAAATGACAAAAACAACTTTTTATGGCTTTATTTTTATTTTTAATGTAACAAAAAAGCGTAATCTGTATACATTCATCCTTAAGACGTAATTTGGTGAAAAAAGCATAATGATTATGCCAATAGCTTAATGGTTGGCACGTATGTCTGCCATGTGTGGAATGTTTTAGTTTTTAGTTCTTTTGTCTTGCTTATATCTTTTATTTGCCTTTTAGTTCTGTAGTCTGCTTGCAGCAGCTTCCACTTCTGATTCTCATGCTGTCCTTACATATTTTCTCAGTATATATTTGATGCTTGCAACTGACTCATCTTGTGAAATATATGCTCCAATGCATTAACACTTTTCTTAGATGTGTGTATACTGCATGTTTTGCATAGTCTTGTCCAACTCCTTGTCCTTGTATATTTAAAAAATGTTATGCACATAAAATATTATCATAATTGTCCAGCAATTACGCATATATATTTAAACACAGCATATAGTTACAGAGTAGACTCTATTTATGTAAACTGATTTTTCTGCATATATTTTTACAATAAAAATTATAAATATGGGGGTGGGTATCTTGAATCTATATTGGCTAGTCAATACACATATGTATCTTAAACTACATTAAATTGGAGACTAGAATTTACCAGGGCTCTCAACAGAATTTCATGCTGAGGAGTCCTGTACTTTTCACTCCTGGAACTCAGGAACCCACAGTATATTTCTGACAGTCCCTGACATAAATTCAAGAGTCCCTAACATTCAGAAGGATAGAAAGGAAAATGAAAACAGCACATGCTCATTATTCTAATAATACCAAGATTGAAATCTCAGCCACCTGTAATATCACACTAAAAAGAAAATAATTTTCAATAGCTGTTGTTTTGGGTGTAGTACCATTTCTCAGCACAAGATAGGCAATAAATGGCTGCCAGTACAGTAAAACCTGTCTTGAGACCACTGCTATGTGAGACCACCTGTCTTGAAAGACCATATTCTCAATGCACAGATTTGTTGATCATATAGTGGTATGACCTGTTGTGAGAGACCACCTGTCTTGAGAGACCATAATTTTTGGCAGAAGGGGTGGTCTTTCAAGAGAGATTCTACTGTATAACTCATGGAGGAAGAACCATGGAAAACCCCATAAGAACCACTGAACCATGGGAAGCTACTTGCAGCTTTTTCAAATACTTATACTGGCCAAGTCCAAGATTCGAACAAATGCTGACAGAGGTGAGATAGTAGTGATTGGTAAAGGCAAGCATTTAGACCACTTGGCCACCCATGGCCCCTATTTTTCAGCAAACAGAATGTTAAGTTTAAACATCATAAATGTAAACAAAAAGTTTTATGCATATCAAAAATAAACCAGAAGAATAAAATTAATAACAATCAGTTTAAATCCCAAGAATGATATGCTGTGTAATTTTCTCAAGTAAAATAAACACACACACTGTACCAAATACATAAATGTAAATTAAATGAAACAAAAAAAAGAATGAAAAAAATATACCAAGCAGTATCTGAGCCAAAAAACTAATTCAGAATCAATATATTAATTAGTTAACGATGCTAAATGCCTTAAGAGCTGACCCTAACAAATAAAGGTGGGATATAACATGGTCTCTATAGAAAATAGAAATTAATCTTGATACATGTATGGTTCCTAAATACATATAGCTTGAGACTGCACATTTGAGCTGTTGTCAAGATGAATTCACACAAGTTTTATATACTGGGGAATGGGGACGTGAATGAGTGGGAGTATGTGTATTTTTAGCATATAAACATTATTTTCATAGCTAGTTACTAATAAATAAGTGTGATTGTGTGTGATTTAGATTTTTTAACGTAGCTTTAACAATTTTTCAGTCATATCGCTACGATGTCTGCAGTGTGACAGTTTAGTGATGTCTAGCACAGGGGCATCATGCCACAGACATGTAGCATGATGTCCCACCCAGTCACATTATCCTAACACCAGGCTGACCAGTCCTAACACTAACCTCTTAATGCTGAGCGCCAAGCGAGGCAGCTGTTAGTACCATTTTTTAATGTCTTTGGTATGACTCGGCTGGGGTTCGAACCCGCGACCTCCCACATCCAAGACGAATACTCTACCCACTTGGCCATTAGAGCGGTCTAATAAAAAAATATATATATTGTTACTTGTAGGCTCGTACAAATGTAACAGAAGAAAAGAGTGAAGTCTACAAGCTTTGTATATTTTAACAAAATAATTTATTTCCCTAGAAAACAATGTAAAAATTGGTAAATAGGACTTACAGTTTGTGAATATAATCCAAAATTTGATCCTAAGAATGAAAACACAAGTCCTATCACTAAATAGTTCTATTAGAATCCAGGTTCGAATCTCGACGACGTACAAATATGGAAGGCGATGACGTCAGATGTGGTCCAATGTATGAATATCAACAATTCCTCAATTGAATCTCAGTTTTTGTTTCCGAATAATTCCAGAATAAATTTCCATGAATATCTTTCAGAATTTTTATAAGAAAGTCAACTTGTTGAGTTTCCAGGAGAATAAATTATTAAATCCAAAAATCAGATGAAAAACAAACAATCTGGCAACAAATAAAAATAACACCTTGTTCCTTCAAGATGTTAAAATGACTCTGCCAGAAGAATATTAAGAATGCGTATTTAAACCCCAAAAACATCATTTCAAGTCTCACGAGATGGGTCATGTGGTCTCTTACTATAAGACATCTATCACGTATGCCAGTGTAGCCCCATTTAAGAACCAGTAATTAAATAGCGTTGTTTACACATGGTGATCACACAAGGAAAGTATGGCCCTGATACTGACCAATCATTTTAACTGCCTGTTTACGTTCTTGCCAGCCCAAGACAAACTAGGTTAACTAAAAATAATTCTCATGTAACACTTTTACGTCTTAAATAAACAACATTTGCTAAAAGAAAATATCGAATTACTGAAAAAGAATTTTGAATCCGATGAAAATATTCATTACAATAAAATGTAATGAAACAAAAATAAAATAAAAAAGAATTTTAAAACTAACACACAAGCAGTTTAATTACATATAAGTAACACTTCCCCCTATAAAGAAAAAAGAAAGATTTATATAATAAAGTTTTCTTTTTTACCATATGTAAATTATACATGAGATAAACAAAATTACATGAAAATTCTTATGAATTATATAAAGTGTATATGAAATAATATTTCTATACATGGGAAAGTGCATCTGCAATCAAATTGTCTTTTCCTTTGATGTGCCTGATGTTTAGATTATACTCTTGCAAAAACAAACTCCACCTTAATAATCTTTGATTTTTATTTTTCATCTTGTCGATGAAAGTAAGGGGGTTGTGATCACTATACACAACAACCGGAGAAGGAGCTGAGCTGATGTAAACCTCAAAATGTTGTAATGCCAAAATTAAAGCTAAACATTCCTTCTCGATTGTTGAATAATTTCTTTGGTGCTTATTTAATTTCTTAGAGAAATAGCACAGTGGGTGATCAATACCATTCCTGTCTTCTTGAATCAATACTGCTCCAACCCCAACATCACTTGCATCCACAGACAATTTAAAAGACTGATTGAAATTTGGAGCTGTTAGAACCGGCACACTTTTGAGTATGGCTTTTAACCTACTGAAATCTTCCTGACATTTTTCGGTCCAGAGAAACTTGTTTCTCTTGCTTAACAAATTTGTCAGAGGTTCAGCAATATTGGAAAAATTGGAACAAAACTTTCGATAGTATCCAGCCATACCCAAAAATCGCATTAATTGCTTTTTACTAACAGGCACAGGAAAATCAGAGATAGCCTCCACCTTAGCATCAATAGGTTTAACTTGACCATGTCCCACAATATGTCCTAGGAAAGTTACACAAGCACGGCAAAACTCACTTTTAGATAAACTGATTGTCAAATTAGCATCAGTGAGTCTTTCAAAGAATTTCCAAATCGTGGCTAAATGTCCTTTCCAGGTTTCGTTGTAGATGATGACATCATCAAAATAAGCATCACAATTATCTAGACCGGAAGTAATCATATTCATCAAGCACTGAAATGTACTTGGAGAACCCATCATCACAAAAACAACATTACTTTATATTGATAGAGTCCATCTGGAGTCACAAACGCCTAAATTTCTTTCGCTCTGTCCGTAAGTGGAATTTGCCAAAATCCTTTCAGAAGGTCAAATTTGGTGACGTACTTGTCATTTCCAATTTTATCAATACAATCATCGATCCTTGGTAATGGAAATGAATCTGTTTTTGTCACGCTGTTCACCTTCCTATAATCAGTGCACATACGAAAAGTTTTATCCGGTTTCGGAACAAGTATGCATGGTGAACTCCAATCACTTTTACTGGGCTCTATGAAATCATTCTCCAGCAAATACTGAATTTCCTTTTTCAAGTATTCCTGTTTGAGAGGGTTCATCCTATATGGGTGTTGTTTCACAGGTTTTGAATCTACAATTTCAACGTCATGAAAAATTTTGTTTGTCCTCGTAGGAATATCCGGAAACAAGTGCTCATATTCGAATAATAACTGTTTAAGTTCATTTCTTTCTTGTTGTTGCAAATGTAAAGTTTCTGGTCTAGATCTTTCATAATTTCCGAAATCCGAAGATTTGTTGCTCCAAGTTCAACAGTATCCAATTGAATTTTCTTCACTTAAATCCTCAGTTGGTGGGACAGGTACAACTAAATTAATTGTATGATTTACTTGGCTATCTCTTACAATATACTAGTACTCCATTAATTTATTTAGACCAGAGTACTATAATCATAATTTAACTCATTCATTTTCTTCTTTACTTTGTAAGGGCCATAAAATCTAACTTGAAGAAAATTTTGAAGAATGAGCAAGAGAGAATGAACTCCATTACAAGACTCAAATATTCTCTCAAGTAAAATTTTGTGAAACCATAGTTTCACTTTTGACTTGAATTGCAGAGCGCCAAATTCAAGCATAACATGCTGGAAAAGTCCAGACCTGAAATTTGACATTTGACCTGATTGGACAGATTGGGGAAGGCCAAATTAAGTAAAAAGCTTTATCAAAGCTTTTACCATAATATTCCTCAAAGGAATTACCTCTGGGAATCTTGTTGACGCACACATAATGGTCAAGAAATATTGGTTGCCTGACTTGGTCTTAGGTAAGGGACCAACACAATCTACCATAATTCTGCTAAATGGTTCGTCAAATGCAGGAATTGGTTGCAGATGAGCCTTAGGTATCTTCTGATTGGGTTTTCCTACCATTTGACAAGTATGACAAGATCTACAAAATTTACAAACACCACTTTTGATTTTTGGCCAGTAAAAGTGAGTCAAGATCTTGTTATAAGTTTTATTTGTCCCTAGATGACCAGCCTGTGGAGTTTCATGGGCCAAACTAAGTATTTCCTGTCTGTAAGATTTTGGAACTACAATCTGATAGTTCACTGACCACTCGTCATTAGCAGGTAGCTCGGGAGGTCTCCATTTTCTCGTAAGAATTCCATTTTTAATGAAATAACAGACAGGTACATCAGTGGCTTCATTTTCACTAATGGCCCTCTGAAACAAACAGGAGATCTCAGGATCTTTTTCCTGTTCGACGACAAGTGATTGTCGTTTATCACCCTGATTAGATAAAAGAGAATGAGTATTTAAATGAGGATCACTGTGATCAATACCTTTTGATTGATCCAAATTAGAAGTGAAAGTGACCTCATCAAACGCCTGACCAATACATGTGTCAGCTAAAGGAATATCTTCCTTATCAAAATCATTCTCAAGAGCTTTCTTTGACATAGCTATGGTAACTGCACAAGCTGGGTATAACTCAGGGTATTCTTTTTCAATTGGATCAAGTTTCTGATCCAAAGAAGGCTTGTCAGTTACAAGTGGATTAACCACAACCTTGTCTCCAGCTAGGTCATTGCCTAGCAACAAATGAATGCCCTCAATGGGTAAGTTAGACACGATACCGACTGTCACAGGTCCTGAAACTAAGTCTGATGACAAATTTACAGAATGGAGAGGAACATTAACAAAGCCGCATTGAGTGTGGCTTTGTTAATGTTCCTCTCCATTCTGTAAATTTGTCACTCCCTGAATGAGAACACTCTCATTAGAACAGGACTTCTCAGAAGAAGGCAAAATACCTGACACTAAAAGACTCTGAGAAACTCCTGTATCCCTTAAAATTTTAATAGGGATAGAATTGGCCTAATCACCCAAGAGTGATATAGAACCCTTCGACATGAATGGTTCATAATTCTCCATAATAAAATCAGACAGGGGTTTATTAGACCCAACAAATGTATTGCTTTCAAAACATGACTGTGACCCTGACTTCTTAGAAATAAGAGCATTTGGGATAGGTCTATCCTGATTCTGATGCCTATATTTCAATTTAAAGCTATCAGAAATGACGTGTCCTTTTTTCTTGCAATAGGTACACGTAGGCAGAGACAAGGATTTTGAATCAAGTTTATCAGAAGCTTGATTTTTATTAGTTGTGCCAGACTGAATTTTAGGAGGAGTCGTATTAGGCTGAAATACCTTTCTATCAGTAGACTGCTGAGTGAATGATTTGCCTACAACAGAAACTTTATGAGTTAAGGAGTACTCATTGGCATCAAGAGCAGCATTTTCCAAGGTTTCAATCTTATGCTCTTCAAGATCATTCTTAATATCATTAGGAACACAGTTTTTGAACTCTTCAAGTAACACAAGTTGTTCAAGACTTTCATAATCATGTTCAACTTTCTTGGCTAAGCACCATCTCTTAAATAACTGCTCTTTTTCTCTTGCAAATTCAACATAAGTTTGGGCAGCTTCTTTTTTATAGTTTCTGAATTTTTGCCGATAAGCCTCTGGGACTAACGCATAACCCCTTAAGATGCACTCCTTAACCAAATCATAGTCAGAACTTTGTTGTACTGAAGGATGCATAGATATCTCGGGCCTTGCCAAAAAATACACATTGCAATAATTGAGTCCAATGCTCCCTTGGCCATTTCAAATTTTCAGCAACTTTTTCAAAATAGATAAAATATTTGTCTACTTCCTTTTCACTAAAAGGGGGAACGAACCTGATATTTTTTGTAATGTCAAAACTTGAATCTGTATGTGAAGTGGAATCATGCTTGCCACTTGCCAGCTCAAATTCTTTCATTCTAAGTTGAAATTCTCTTTCATCCTTCTCTCTTTGTAATTGTAACTGTTTATCTTTCTCCCTCTCCCGTCTCTCTCTCTCCTCTTTCTCAAATTGTAATTGTCTTTCTTTCTCCCTCTCCTGTCTCTCTCTCTCCTCTTTCTCAAATTGCAACTGCAATTGCTTCTCTTCTAATCGCACTTGCAATTGTTCTTTCTCTTTCTGAAACTCGAGCTTCCTTAACTCTACTTCCATTTTGAATTTCATTTTTAATTCTATTACTTTAATGTCAGTGTCTGTCATAGACTTACTGACTGATGCTAAAACACTTTTATCAAAAATATTTTTCCCCACCAAATATTGGATCAAAATATTTTTAATTTCTTGTTTCGTTAAGGAAGATTTTGCTTCAGAAAGAT
>JAECUM010013289.1:0-86454 GCA_016617855.1 Megalonaias nervosa | reverse complement strand
GTTGTAGAGAATGCACACACAGACATTAAATGTTGTAGAGAATGTACACAGATATTAAATGTTGTAGAGAATGTACACACAGACTTTAAATGTTGTATGAATGCACACGGACTTTAAATGTTGTAGAGAATGCACACACTGACATTAAATATTGTAGAGAATGCACACACAGACATTAAATCTTGTAGAGAATGCACACACAGACATTAAATGTTGTAGAGAATGCACACGTAGACTTTAAATGTTGTAGAGCATGCACACACAGATGTTAAATGTTATAGAGAATGCACACAAAGACTTTAAATGTTGTAAAGAATGCACACACGGACTTTAAATGTTGTAGAGAATGCACACACTGACTTTAAATGTTGTAGAGAATGTACACACTGACTTTAAATGTTGTAGAGAATGTACACACTGACTTTAAATGTTGTAGAGAATGTACACAGATATTAAATGTTGTAGAGAATGTACTCACAGACTTTAAATGTTGTATGAATGCACACGGACTTTAAATGTTGTAGAGAATGCACACACTGACATTAAATCTTGTAGAGAATGCACACACAGACATTAAATCTTGTAGAGAATGCACACACAGACATTAAATGTTGTAGAGAATGCACACACAGACATTAAATGTTGTAGAGAATGCACACGTAGACTTTAAATGTTGTAGAGAATGCACACACAGACATTAAATGTTGTAGAGAATGTACACACTGACTTTAAATGTTGTAGAGAATGCACACACTGACTTTAAATGTTGTAGAGAATGTACACACTGACTTTAAATGTTGTAGAGAATGTACACACTGACTTTAAATGTTGTAGAGAATGCACAAATTTTAAATGTTGCAGAGAATGCACACACTGATTTTAAATGTTGTATGAATGCACACACTGACTTTAAATGTTGCACAGAATGCACACACAGACATTAAATGTTGTAGAGAATGCACAGAGAGACTTTAAATGTTGTAGAGAATGGACACACAGATTTTAATTGCAGAGAATACACACAGACATTAAATGTTGTAGAGAATGCACACAGATTTTAATTGTAGAGAATACACACACAGACTTTAAATGTTGTACAGAATGCACACAGAGTTTAATTGTAGAGAATACACACACAGACTTTAAATGTTGTAGAGAATGCACACACAGACTTTAAATGTTGTAGAGAATGCACACACTGACTTTAAATGTTGTAGAGAATGGACACACATATTTTAATTGTAGAGAATACACACAGACATTAAATGTTGTAGAGAATGCACAGACAGACTTTAAATGTTGTAGAGAATGCACACAGATTTTAATTGTAGAGAATACACACACAGACTTTAAATGTTGTAGAGAATGCACACACTGACATTAAATGTTGTAGAGAATGCACACACTGACATTAAATGTTGTAGAGAATGCACACACTGACTTTAAATGTTGTAGAGAATGCACACACAGATTTTAATTGTAGAGAATACACACACAGACTTTAAATGTTGTAGAGAATGCACACACAGACATTAAATGTTGTAGAGAATGCACACACTGACTTTAAATGTTGTAGAGAATGCACACACTGACTTTAAATGTTGTAGAGAATGCACACAGATTTTAACTGTAGAGAATACACACACAGACTTTAAATGTAGAGAATGCACAAATTTTAAATGTTGTAGAGAACGCACACACTGACTTTAAATGTTGTAGAGAATGCACACACTGACTTTAAATGTTGTAGAGAATGCACACACTAACTTTAAATGTTGTAGAGAATGCACACACTGACTTTAAATGTTGTAGAGAATGCACACACTGACTTTAAATGTTGTAGAGAATGCACACACAGACATTAAATGTTGTAGAGAATGCACACAGACATTAAATGTTGTAGAGAATGCACACACAGACTTAAAATGTTGTAGAGAATGCACACACTGACTTTAAATGTTGTATGAATGCACACACTGACTTTAAATGTTGTACAGAATGCACACACTGACTGTAAATGTTGTAGAGAATGGACAGACTTTAAATGTTGTAGAGAATGCACACACAGACATTAAATGTTGTAGAGAATGCACATACAGACATTAAATGCTGTAGAGAATGCACACACAGACATTAAATGTTGTAGAGAATGCACACACTGACTTTAAATGTTGTAGTGAATGCACACACTGACTTTAAATGTTGTAGAGAATGGACAGACAGACATTAAATGTTGTAGAGAATGCATACACAAACTTTAAGTGTAGAGAATGCACAAATTTTAAATGTTGTAGAGAATGCACACACTGACATTAAATGTTGTAGAGAATGGACACACAGACTTTAAATGTTGTAGAGAATGCACAGACTTTAAATGTTGTAGAGAATGCACACATAGACTTTAAATGTTGTAGAGAATGCACACATAGACATTAAATGTTGTAGAGAATGCACAGACATTAAATGTTGTAGAGAATGCACACACAAACTTTAAATGTTGTAGAGAATGCACACACAGACTTTAAATGTTGTAGAGAATGCACACACAGACATTAAATGTTGTAGAGAATGCACAGACATACTTTAAAGGTTGTAGAGAATGCACATAGACTTTAAATGTTGTAGAGAATGCAGAGACTTTAAATGTTGTAGAAAATGGACAGACAGACATTAAATGTTGTAGAGAATGCACAGACATACTTTAAATGTTGTAGAGAATGCAGACAGACTTTAAATGTTGTAGAGAATGCACACACAGACATTAAATGTTGTAGAGAATGCACAGACATACTTTAAAGGTTGTAGAGAATGCACACAGACATTAAATGTTGTAAAGAATGCACACACAGACTTTAAATGTTGTAGAGAATGCACACACTGATTTTAAATGTTGTAGAGAATGCACACAGAGACATTAAATGTTGTAGAGAATGTACACACTGACTTTAAATGTAGAGAATGCACACATGGACTTTAAATGTTGTAGAGAATGCACACACTGACTTTAAATGTTGTAGAGAATGCACACAGACATTAAATGTTGTAGAGAATGCACACACAGACATTAAATTATGTAGAGAATGCACACACAGACATTAAATATTGTAGAGAATGCTAGACTTTAAATGTTGTAGAGAATGCACAAACTGACTTTAAATGTTGTAGAGAATGCACACACAGACATTAAATGTTGTAGAGAATGCACCCACAGACATTAAATATTGTAGAGAATGCACACACTGACTTTAAATGTTGTAGAGAATGCACACACAGACATTAAATGTTGTAGAGAATGCACACACAGACATTAAATGTTGTAGAGAATGCACAGATATACTTTAAATGTTGCAGAGAATGTACACACTGACATTGAATGCTGTAGAGAATGTACAGATTTTAAATATTGTATAGAATGTACACACTTTAAATGCTGTAGAGAATGTACAGTCTTTAAATGCTGTAGAGAATGTACACTGAGACTATAAATGCTGTAGAGAATGTAGACAGACTTTAAATGCTGTAGAGAATGTACACTGAGACTATAAACGCTGTAGAGAATGCAGACAGACTTTAAATGTTGCAGAGAATGTACACACTGACATTGAATGCTGTAGAGAATGTACAGATTTTAAATATTGTATAGAATGTACACTGACTTTAAATGTTGTAAAGAATGTACACAGACTTTAAATGCTGTAGAGAATGTACACTGAGACTATAAATGCTGTAGAGAATGTAGACAGACTTTAAATGCTGTAGAGAATGTACACACTGACTTTAAATGCTGTAGAGAATGTATATTGTTGTTAAATGCTCTAGAAAATGTACACTGATGTTAAATGCTGTAAAGAATGTACACTGATGTTAAATGCCGTAACTTTAATAAAGTCAATGCATCAAGAAGAATATGACAGCTATTGCCCAATTTCTTGTGGAATGATTCAGACACAGGAAGTTACTCATAGTAAATAAATAAATAAAAACAAAAAAAAAACAAAATAAGCAAATAAATGTATACATGTTTGTATATACTAATCGCAATCAAGTTTTTCCCTTTAATTTCTTTATATTTGTTTTCAGAACAATACCTTCTGAAACTGACAACACAATGATTTTGTTTCATTGTTTTTAAAGGGCAGTTTTAATTTTAGTCATTTTTTCAAATGAAATATGATTGTTTTGTGTGTATGTGTATATGTATATGTATATATATATATATATATATAAAGAATACAAATCTTATGGCGAATAACAGTCCTTTCAAGTGCACTGGATCCAGCAAGTGATCACGTGTGTCATGGATTGATTAAGATAAATGCAATAAACTGACAATGAGCAGTGCAAAACTAGTATCTAACTAGCCTGAGCGCTTTCGACTCTTAATGAGTCTTTTTCAAAGGTAAATACAAAACATAGACAAGACAAACAAATAAAACAGAAAAACCGTTGTGTTTGCAAAACTTTACATGGCTGTTTCTACAGAAATTAAACCTTTATATTTATTGTTTCAACTAGTTTATTTGAACTTGTTGCAGCAGCTGGAAAATATTTTTATTGACCTAGAAATCAATCAGCCATAATGACATCTGTTATTTTATGTAAATTTATGTAAGTGTATATCATATCCCAGATATTTCATTGTTATAGTAGTAATTATAGGCTATTAATCAATTCTGAGAATTATTTTTAAAAAAATGTGTCTGCTGCAAAAGATAATTTTATTTGTTCATGACTATCTTTTTCTAGTCTTCTTGGTTTAAACTGCTTGGTTTCAATGTTCTAAGGCAGTGTATCCAGTAAGATTCCTTTTCTTTCCTGGTTTCGGAACTCCGGTTGGGGTTTGTGAGCAATTGCAATAAGTGTTATATCAATGAAAGTGTGGCCGAGGGGGGAGAAGTTTTCTGCGACCGGGCTTCTGTACAGCTTCTTTGTCATCCAATCAGATCTATGAAGGTTGATCCTTCTGTGTAGCTTTTCAGTTTCTCCGACATACTGAAAGCTACAGATCTTACATGTGATGAGATAAAACTCTGTAAATACTGTAGCCTTCAGTATGTCAGAGAAACTGAAAAGCTACACTGAAGGATCAACCTTCATAGATCTGATTGGATGACAAAGAAGCTGAACAGAAGCCCGGTCGCAGAACACTTCTCCTCCCCTGGCCACACTTTCAGTGATATAACACTTATTGCAATTGCTCACAACCCCAAATAGAGTTCCGAAACCAGGAAAGAAAAGGAATCTTACTGGATACACTGCCTTAGAACATTGAAACCAAGCGGTTTAAACCAAGAAGACTAGAAAAAGACAGCCATGCACAAATAAAATTATCTTTTGGAGTCAACACATTTTCTTTAAATAATTCTCTACATTGGCTAATAGCCAATAATTACTACTATAACAATGAAATATCTGGGATATAATTTGTGCTTACATAAATTTACATAAAATAACAGATGTTGTTATGGCTCATCAATTCTAGGTTAATAAAAGTATTTTCCAGCATCCACAACAAGTTGAAAAAAACTAGTTGAAACAGAATAAAAGTTTAATTCCTGTAGACACAGCCATGTAAAGTTTTGCAAACACAATGGTTTTTCTGTTTTATTTGTTTGTCTTGTCTATGTTTTGCATTTGCTGTTGAAAAAGACTCATTAGAGTTGAAAGCGCTCAGGCTAGTTAGATACTAGTTTTACACTGTTCACTGTCAGTTTATTGAATTTATATATATATATATATATATATATATATATATATATATATATATATATATATATGCTAGTTTTGTCATCTGATTTTTGTTAAAAAATGATGTAATTTTTGTTGCACATACATATTTTACTTCTGAAGAAATAGACAGCACCACAAGTTTATTATCATTAAGATAATACAAACCACACGCTTTTCTGCAAGACACGTGCTGTCAGAGGTCACACAGAATTCTGACAATGTTGTCAGTCCTGATAGAGGAAATATAAAGTAGAAACTGAACAGTATTGGAAGGCTAAATCCATTCTAAAGTGAAACTGTCAGAACTTTATCGGTATGATAATTAATACTTTTATTTGTCAGTATATGCAAATTTCTCTTCTAAAACCCCCAAGTTTTATATTTGGTTTGTATTTTGTTTATATGTGTTCTAGCTTAACTGTCAATCTACTGCACATCATTTACCAACATACAAGCATAAAAGGTTGGAATTGTGATATGAACTTCCATTAATATTATGTTTTGTAATATTTTAATTTAACAATATATTGCTTGTTTTTGACTTTTTAAATGTATTCTGATTACCTATTGTCACAACTGTTTATGACATTTTAAATACCTACAATCATAACTGTTCTTCACTTTTTAAATGCTTACAGTCATAACTGTTTTTGACTTTTTAAACACCTACAGTCATAACTGTTTACGACATTATAAATACCTAGTCATAACTGTTCTTCACTTTTTAAATGCTTACAGTCATAACTGTTTTTGACTTTTTAAACACTTACAGTCATAACTGTTTATGACATTTTAAATACCTACAGTCATAACTGTTCTTTACTTTGGCCAAGTAGTCTTAAGCGCCCACCATTAAGGATCACTGCCATCTCACCTCTGTCTGCATAGGTTTGAGTCTTGGGCTGAGCCAGTGTGGGTATGTGAGAAAGCTTGCTAGAAGCTTCTCGTGGGTTGGTAGTTCTTTCCGGGGTATTCCCGGGTTCTTCCTTCACCACTGATGCTGGCCACCGTATATAGCCTATCTTGTGCTGAAAAATGGCGTTAAACTCCATAACAACAACAAATCTTCACTTTTTAAATGCTTACAGTCATAACTGTTCTTTACTTTTTAAATGCTTACAGTCATAACTGTTGTGGACTTTTTAAACACTTACAGTCATAACTGTTGTGGACTTTTTAAATGTATTCTGAGTACTGCATGCATAGCTCAATAGTGTGCACGTTTTAATTTTCATACAATTGGTCCTGGGTTTGAATCTCTGTCAATGCAGTTATTTATAGTTTCCTAGAACCCTTTTTGCCCTGGAATAGTTTATTTCACAAGCAATATCAATTCCTAACTTTGTCAGTTTGTTTTCATTATCTTTAGTCAAATAAATATTTCTTTGCATTATGCCATCAACACAAAATACTCCCAGACAATTCAAATCTACACATGAATTTGTGCAGCTGAATTTAAGTGAGAGAGAATGAATGAGATTAGCTATGACAATATATCAATAATTCAGCTTGCATGGGAGAACGGAAATGCCAACACTGATCAGTATGTCATTTGACACATGATGGCATCTTTTTTCTTAACTTGGCACTACCATTGCACTGCTATGATGGAGTGAAGAGAATTAATAAAATGTTGCTGCTTATTTGGTGAACTTTTGCATTTTTCTGCTGTTGTCGTGAAACTGGCATCCATGATAATGGCAGGCAAAGTTTTTGGCCATTAAGAATATCTTTCCATACTCACAAATTGCGCAAAAAGGTCATTCTATTTAGTCTGTTGATTTGATCCTGTTCTGTGATCATGGAAATCTAATGAATTAGTTTACAGATAATATACAAGGGCATCAAGATTTTACTGTGGCATCATAAAGACATCTTGAACTTTGAGCCTTTAACTTGAAACATCCATGTATAAGACAATGGGCCATATCTAGACTATCCCTGAATTCAATGTTGGAAACATGGACATTTTATGTGTGTGTGTGTGTATGTGTGTGTGATATTTTTCGTTCTTTCCTCTGGTTGTGGAAGAAACAGGTCACATGTTAAAACAGCTATCTACATTTCAGTCAATGTAAAATTCTGGAGTAAGACTTTTGTATCTTTTTCATTTATGTTAATTCTTTCTTACATACTTAGGACTTTTAGCAATATTTGATAGACTTCTTTGAACTTGGTCAATTTCTTTTGTGAATATATATTGTAAGTAAATTTATTTAAGAAAAGTTTTCATCCATATCAAAGTAATCAAATGGTCAGTGTCTTTTAGAATTATGGTATTAGCTGAACCTTGATTTCTCACTCTGAAAACATTTGTCAGTTCAGTATACATGTGACAGAACAGAGAAGTCAGCTTAGGACAAATCAGGAGTTTTGCAAAATATGGTAAGACTTTGGACTTCAAAGAGGGTAGATTGTCAATAAGAATGGTGAATTTGTCATTGTGGCTATTACCTTCAACATTTTTATGCCAATGAGTACAAAATGTTAGGGTCACTACTGAAGTAGTTGTCATCCATCTGTATGAGAACTTTTGTGTCATGTCCAAATCAAGGCACATTTTTGACAGGTCTGAAAAATGATCTGCTACGATAAACAGAAAACTATGTTTGGCTATAAAGTTGGCAAACAGTGTCTCAGCATGTATATTTTTATCTACATTTTATGTCAATTCTCTGAACATGGATTTCAGTGATTGCATAGTCGTTGTCATGTTTATTATGATTTCGGGAGATGTGGTTTTTGCATGACATGTCATTCTTGCCACCACAGCAGATTTTAAAATCAGCTTTATGGGAAGGACAGAACACATATTCTTGTCCTTTGAACTTGATTCCAGCTACTAAAATTCCTCTTTCCATCGACCACTGAATTTCATGTGATATTTCAGTGCTTAAATTTGGGTGTTATTGCAATGGAGATAATACACACTTAGACATCTCAACAAACATTAGAGACTGAAGCCAAACCAATTTTGTGTGAATTACTTTTGACCACACATAATATAGACTCTAATCCATTTTGACAGCTTTCAGCACTGAATTAGAACCTACAATGTAGTGAGAATCAAAGTAATGTTAACTGTTTTAAGCTGACTGAGCTCTTTAACAATCCAAAAATAATGCCTTTAATCCATTCTGACTTACTTCTGAACCCATGTGTACAAGCCTCGGACACTGAATGCAACATATCCTGCTGACAGAATCAAGGAAATGTTAAATGTTTTATGCTGATTGAAATCAGCAACTAAACTGTCTTGCTCTGTTCAAGCCACTTCACAGTCATGTGACCACAGGTGGTATTACTATAAATATACTACAATTACAGCAAAGTGTGATAAAAATTATTAATTTTGTGTACATGGGAGATTTCAGTGAATGACATGAGGGATGGGAGACACCACTGACTGCATATAGGTATGATCATGTTTCACTGGAATATCCATACAAAACTGGCCGTATTATGCTGCATACAACTCAGATAGTATAAATGATCAAAGAAAAAAAAAGACAAATATTTAGGAATATAAACATCTTCCAACTAGTGATATTAGCAATGGGTTCATCGCAAAGGGCCTTGCTCACTAAACACACATAAACTGGTGTTGTGAAACAAAAGTCTGAAGAAAAGTCAATCAGGGGACACAACTCCTTGAAATGGGGATGCTTAATGCTGAAAATTTAACCCATTCAAGACCTCATCAATATAAAGTTGCATAATAAATATGTCTGAAATTCAATATTCTTTATTAATGTTATACTGCAGAAACCAAACAACAAGGGCAATCAGGGTCTATAACTCTTGTAACTGACAATGTGGAACACTGGGAATTAAACTCAATGAAGGTCACACGAGCATAAAGCCGCATGCTAATTTTGTTGAAATACATCAAACCAAAAGTAGATGTTATGCTGCAGAAACCAAAGTCAGGTGGACAAGTAATCAGGGGCTATTAATCTTGTAACTGATGATGAAGAATGTAGGAAATCAAACTTATTCAAGGCATCATCAATACAAAGCTCCATATAAAATTTAACTGAAATCCATTAAATCTTGGTAAAGTTACACTGTGAAAGCAAAGTCAAGAGGATGGGCAATTGGGGGAGGATGGGGGCACAACTTCTGTATATAATGCTGTAGAAGGCAGGGGGCAAAAACTCTTGTAAATGATGCTGTACAAGGGTGGGTCATAACTCCTGTAAATGATGCTGTAGAAGGGTGGGTCATAACTCCTGTAAATGATGCTGAAGAAGGGTGGGTCATAATTCCTGTAAATGATGCTGAAGAAGGGTGGGTCATAACTCCTGTAAGTGGGTCAAAACTCCTGTAAATGATGCTGAAGAAGGGTGGGTCATAACTCCTGTAAATGATGCTGAAGAAGGGTGGGTCATAACTCCTGTAAATGATGCTGAAGAAGGGTGGGTCACAACTCCTGTAAATGATGCTGTAGAAGGGTGGGTCATAACTCCTGTAAATGATGCTGAAGAAAGGTGGGTCATAATTCCTGTAAATGATGCTGAAGAAGGGTGGGTCATAACTCCTGTAAATGATGCTGAAGAAGGGTGGGTCAAAACTCCTGTAAATGATGCTGAAGAAGGGTGGGTCATAACTCCTGTAAATGATGCTGAAGAAGGGTGGGTCATAACTCCTGTAAATGATGCTGAAGAAGGGTGGGTCATAACTCTTGTAAATGATGCTGAAGAAGGGTGGGTCATAACTCCTGTAAATGATGCTGTAGAAACTCTGAAAGTCAAACTCATTCAAGGTGAGATAAAAATATAGCTGTATGCTAAATTTAAATGAATTTTAAAAAAATTCCATGCAAAAAGTAAAGTTGCAAAAAAGAAAGCAGGGGAACTGGCAATCAGGAACCATAATTCATCAAAAAGTATCACAAAGAAATCTGGAAATTAAACTCTTTCAAGGCCTCATCAGTGTAGAGCCGCATATCAAATCACGATAAAATCCTGACATTTCCAGCAAAATTATCTTGCAGAAGTTAAACTGCTGATAGAAAGACAGCTGGACAGATGGATGGATGGACTGACAATGTGTTTACTATAGGGCTCTTGGCACTAATAAAAGTAAACATCTACTCCATTAAGATGAAAGACATAAGGTAATTGGATTGATTTGGTGTTTTCTAGCACAGCATCACATGAAGGTTATTGAGTGTGGAGGTAATTGAAGTAAAATACCTTATCCATACACATACCATGACAACCAACTTAGGCTTATCCAATGGTAGGGATACAAACCCACACAATTCTATCCAACCTAGGCTTATCCAATGGCAGGGATACAAATGCACACCCTTCTATTTATGATAAAGCAGGAAAGGTAAATACCTTAAAATACAGGGTCCAAACTGACTAAATATCCCAAGGAGTTAGTTACAAATGTGCAGCAGCTAAAAAGGTCATGACCAATAAGTGAGATGGTAAAGTGGAAGAAGTTCCCATTTCACCTCAGCATCAACAGCACAATATATTGTCTGCAGCATGTAATACCATAACCATGATCTACTGTGAAACATGGCCAATTGTTACTGTAAGAAATAATTAGAAAGCAAGGTATTCACTCCTATCAAAACTTTGTTAATATAGATCTTTTACCACAATTTACCTCTTTATTAGATAGATATTTGAATCAGTAAATTACTATTTTGTTAGTATAGATCCTTTAGTACATTGTACAGCTTAGTAAGCATAGTTACCGTAGTACACTGTCACTTTGTTAGTATGAATCCTTTAATACATTACAACTTTGTTATAAAAAATCTTTTCATACATTAAAGCTTTGTAAATATAATCTTTCAGTACAATTTACAACTTTGTTATTATATACTTTTCATACTTTACAGCCATGTTAGCCTAGATCATTTAGTATATTTTACCATTTTGTTGCTATAGATATTTTAGTACATTTTACTACTTTGCTGGCATAGTTATTTTAGTATAGAGTGCACTGAACATTATATGCCTCTAATTCTACACTGAATATTATATGCCTCTAATTCTACACTGAACATTATATGCCTCTAATTCTACATTGAACATTATATGCCTCTAATTTTACACTGAACATTATATGCCTCTAATTCTACACTGAACATTATATGCCTCTAATTCTACACTGAACATTATATGCCTCTAATTTTACACTGAACATTATATGCCTCTAATTCTACACTGAACATTATATGCCTCTAATTTTACACTGAACATTATATGCCTCTAATTCTACACTGAACATTATATGCCTCTAATTTTACACTGAACATTATATGCCTCTAATTTTACACTGAACATTATATGCCTCTAATTCTACACTGAACATTATATGCCTCTAATTTTACACTGAACATTATATGCCTCTAATTCTACACTGAACATTATATGCCTCTAATTTTACACTGAACATTATATGCCTCTAATTCTACAATGAACATTATATGCCTCTAATTCTACACTGAACATTATATGCCTCTAATTCTACAATGAACATTATATGCCTCTAATTCTACACTGAACATTATATGCCTCTAATTCTACACTAAACATTATATGCCTCTAATTCTACACTGAACATTATATGCCTCTAATTCTACACTGAACATTATATGCCTCTAATTCTACACTAAATGTAATTTTGTGACAAATACAAGCAACTACGAGCACGAGCAACTCTGCAACCTTCCGATTTACAAAGCATTATAATCGTATTCATTACCTGCTCTGTCAGTTCATCTTTGATTTGTGTCAGTTGCTCTACCTGCATGAGCACCTCTGCTTTGTCTTTCACTGTCAAATGCAGAAATGCAGCATATTTGTACAAAATTCTATTGTATACAATACACCCTATATGCTCACTTAAAAGTTGGGTCCCACTGCCAACAAACCCTTATCTGACAATGTGCCAGCAGAGCAGGGTCTATGTTGTTTGTTCTGCTGATTACTCTTCACAAACTGCACAGACCTAAATCTGTAAGTACATCATGTAATGACATATCTGGGTCTATCCAGTCTGCAATTGGATCCAACTTATATGTGAGTAAATACAGTATGCTGTTAAGTATAGTGGACCTACAGGTTTCATGTTCAAAAGCCGAATTCTTCAATCCAAAATGATATCTTCTTTTTCTTAAAATTTTGAGAGCAACAACTTTATTAGGTACATCTCTCCACTGCAAAGGGTCGTTATCAGGGGTGAATCACCATAAGAATATTATGGGATGTTGTGTTACATGAATAAACACAAATTAACAGAAAGTTTCTAATGTCAGATAAATATGGCAGAATAATGATAAAATCTAGGCCTATCCCTCACAGGAATACTTCATAATACAACATGTAATGGTATAGGGCCACTTAATATCCAGTGGCTTCAGAGCTGGACCAGTAGGAGGCAATATGGCACCCTGTGTGAAACAGATATTTGACTATCTTTGGATACTTTGTTTTCCCCCACTTTAGATATGCAATCACATCAGAAAGACACATAATATATGAAACAAATTTTGGGTTGCAACTCCTGTTATCATAGTCTGCAAAGAAGTGGTTTGTTGTAGTCTGAAAAAAGGGGATGGGGAGGATATGTAGAATGGGGAGGATATATAGATGGGGAAAGGTACACACCAAAAAGCATGGGTACTTGCAATGCTATGGCAAGCCATTAAAATATCTTGTGTTTGGGACTTAGTTAAATCTTTCTGTGTTTGTGCCTTATTAAAATATGTTTATGCTTGAGTCTTACTAAAATATTTGTGTGTTTTGGTCTTACTTAAATCTTTGTGTGTTTGGGTCTTAATTAAATCTTTCTGTGTTTGGGTCTTACTTAAATCATTGTGTGTTGGGGTCTTACTTAAATCTTTCTGTGTTTGGGTCTTACTTAAATCTTTGTGTGTTTGGGCCTTACTTAAATCTTTCTGTGTTTGGGTCTTACTTAAATCTGTGTGTGTTTGGGTCTTACTTATTTTTGTGTGTTTGGGCCTTACTTAAATCTTTCTGTGTTTGGGTCTTACTTAAATCTCTGTGTGTTTGGGTGTTACTTAAATCTGTGTGTGTTTGGGTCTTACTTAAATGTGTGTGTGTTTAGGTCTTACTTAAATCTGTGTGTGTTTGGGTGTTACTTAAATCTTTGTGTGTTTGGGCCTTACTTAAATCCTTCTGTTTTGGCCCTACTTAAATCTTTCTCTGTTTGGGTCTAACTTAAATCTCTGTGTGTTTGGGTCTCACTTAAACTTTTGTGTGTTTGGGCCTTACTTAAATCTTTGTGTGTTTGGGTCTAACTTAAATCTTTGTGTGTTTGGGTGTTACTTAAATCTTTTTGTGTTTGGGCCTTACTTAAATATTTCTGTGTTTGGGTCTTACTTAAATCTTTGCGTGTTTGGGCCTTACTTAAATATTTCTGTGTTTGAGTCTTACTTAAATTTTTTGTTTGGGCCTTACTCAAATCTTTCTCTATTTGGGCCTTACTTAAATCTTTGTGTGTTTGGGCCTTACTTAAATATTTTTGTTTGGGCATCCTTTCTGTGATCGTACTTTACTTAAATATTTTTGTTTGGGTGTTACTTAAATCTTTCTATATTTGGGCCTTACTCAAATCTTTCTGTGCTTGTGCCATATTGAAATATGTTTGTGTTTGGGCCTTACTTAAATATTTCTGTGTTTGGGTCTTAATTTAATCTTTGTGAGTTTGGGACTTATGTAAATATGTCTGTGTTTGTGGCTTACTTTAAATCTTTCTGTGTTTGGACCTTACTTAAGGCCTTCTCTGTTTGGACTTTACTTAAACATTTCTGTGTTTTGGCCTTACTTAAATCTTTCTGTGATTGGACCTTATTTAAATTTTTCTGTGTTTGGGCCTTATTTAAATCTTTCTGTGTTTTGGTCTTACTTAAATTTTTCTGTGTGAAATGCATCTTTTAGAAACTTTTGAGATACTTATAGAAAATGTACACATAAAGACAGTCCAAAGATAGGAAATATTTAGGTGTAATCCTAAAAAAAGAAAAAAAAAAACAGAAATGAATGATTCATGATGGACTTCTTTCTTTGATTCCTTTCATCTATAACAATGAGAATAATAGCAAAGTCCTTTTTTTACATGATGACATATACATTTATCCTTAACTTGTGAATTGTTTATAGGCAGTAACCAGACAAGTTGTGGTAAATTCTCTTCACTTTCTATTACTGCTCAAAACAGGTGTTTTATGGTAGTAAGTGTAGCCTCATCCACATGCAACCTTTTATGGTAGCCAATGTAGTGAAGCCCCATTTATATATACTCTGTTTTATAGTAGCCAGTGTAGTGAAGCCTCATTTATATGTACTCTGTTTTATGGTAGCCAATGTAGTGAAGCCCCATTTATATGTACTCTGTTTTATGGTAGCCAGTGTAGTGAAGCCTCATTTATATTTACTTTTTTATGGTAACCAGTGTAGTGAAGCCTCATTTATATGTATTGTTTTATCGTAGCCAGTGTGGTGAAGCCTCATTTATATGTACTGTTTTATTGTAGCCAGTGTAGTGAAGCCCCATTTATAAGTCTCTGTTTTATGGTAGCCAGTGTAGTGAGGCTTCATTATACGTACTGTTTTATGGTAGTGAAGTGAGGCCTCATTTCTACGTGCTGTTTTATGGTAGCCAGTGTAGTGAAGCCATATTTATATGTACTCTGTTTTAGGGTAGCCAACATAGTGAAGCCTCATTCATATGTACTGTTTTATGGTAGCCAGTGTAGCAAAGCCCCATTTATATGTACTCTGTTTTATGGTAGCCAGTGTAGTGAGGCCTCATTATATGTACATTTATGGTAGTGAAGTGAGGCCTGATATGTACTGTTTTATGTTAGCCAGTGTAGTGAGGCCACTTTTATATGTACTCTGTTTTAGGGAAGCCAGTGTAGTGAGGCCTCATGTACATGTACTCTGTTTTAGGGTGGCCAGTGTAGAGAAGCCCCATTTATATGTACTCTGTTTTAGGGTAAACTAGTGTAGTGAAGCCTCATTTATAAACACCCTGTTTTAGGGTAGCCAGTGTAGTGAAGCCCCATTTACATGTATTCTGTTTTAGGGTAGCCAGTGTAGTGAAGCCTCATTTATTTACACCCTGCTTTAGGGTAGACAGTGTAGTTAAGCCCCATTTATATACATCCTGCTTTAGGGTAGCCAGTGTAATGAAGCCCCATTTATATGTACTCTGTTTTAGGGTAGCCTGTGTAGTGAAGCCCCATTTATATGTACTCTGTTTTATGGTAGAAAGTGTAGTGAAGCCTCAATTATATACACCCTGTTTTATGGTAGTCAGTGTAGTGAAGCCCCATTTATAAGTACTCTGTTTTAGGGTAGATAGTGTAGTGCAGCCTCATTTATATACACCCTGTTTTAGGGTAGCCAGTGTAGTGAAGCCTCATTTATACATACTCTCATTTTAGGGTAGACAGTGCAGTGAAGCCTCATTTATATACACTCTGTTTTGGGACAGATAGTGTAGTGAAGCCTCATTTATATACACCCTGTTTTAGAGTAGCCAGTGTAGTTAAGCCCCATTTATATGTACTCTGTTTTAGGGTAGCCAGTGTAGTGAAGCCTCATTTATATACACCCTGCTTTAGGGTAGACAGTGTAGTCAAGCCTTACTTATATACACCCTGTTTTAGGGTAGATAGTGTAGTGAAGCCTCGTTTATATACACCCTGTTTTAGGGTAGCCAGTGTAGTGAAGCCCCATTTATATGTACTCTGTTTTAGGGTAGACAGTGTAGTGAAGCCTCATTTATATACACCATTTTATGATAGTGTAGTGAAGCCTATTAATATGTACTCTGTTTTAGGGTGGCTATTTATATGTACTCTGTTTATATACAACATTTTATGGTAGTGTAGTGAGCCCTCATTTATATACACCCTGTTTTATGGTAGTCTAGTGAAATCTCATTTATATGCACCCAATATAAAGAAATGTTTTCAGAGACAAAACAGCAATTTTTGGGGTAAAAGACATCCTCTATTATTCTTTGAAGAAAGTCGTTAGTACAGATTGTTCCCTGGTCTATAAATAAAAAAACTAAATACCTATTTAGTTCTAAGAATGAGTTTCATAAGGCGTAGAAATCTGGCCAATATGTATTCACAAATGGGTATTACTACAATTAGTTCTTGCTCAAATATATCAGCCTAAGTAAGTTGCATGCTTGTCTCTTGCTCAAAAATCTAAGTCATCCAAGATATTTAAAAGTTAGGGTTACAGAGAAATCTTTAATTTGTGGTCTACAGAGTCACATGGCTTTCACACAAATTGTAATAAAAATTTAGTTGTTTATTTTGTAAGGCCACAGGTTTCCTTGATTTTGGCATATAAATAAAGAAGTGTTTCAGGAGAAAAGCTTATTGGAGTATTTGATATTATTACAACTCTATGGTCATAAAAAAAGTCATAGAAAAGAGTAAGAAGCAGTAATCTTTGTAAAATTCAACAAATAGTTTATTTTCTTAGAATACAAATTGAAAATGTAAAAAAAAAGGAATTTATGGAATTGCTAATTAAAATCCCAAATAGTCATAAAATTACAGATACAAGTCCTAATGATTAAAGTTTTGAATAAACTTTAATAGAAATCCAAATTAAATCCAATGCTGGAAGTGTTGATGTGCCTGTAGTGGCTCATGCAGTGGTGATGTGCCAACAGTCTTTTGTTGGATCACAATCATACAACTGAAGTATATACCGGTACTCTTATTTGAAATTTCACTATAAATAGAAGTCTCTATTTCAAGAATGTTATTTTTGAAGAGCACATTGTATTTCCAGTGAATAAATAATTTGAATTTAAATAAAGATCCAGCCCAAATGAACACAACAATGTTACAACTGATTCTGCCTCAGGATCTTATAGCATAAACAAACATTAATTTCTAGAGAAAAAAATTATATAATCCTCTACTCAACCTCAGGAGGCAATTAGCATTTTCTAAAAAAACTATTATCTAATGGAAAGTTTCCTTCTGGAAGGTTCATAATGTTTACAAAATAAAATCTTAGTTATAATTAGAAGTCTATTACTAAAATTATAATATAAGATGTAGTAAACAACAGGTAGACCTGGCAATTCATGGGGAATTTCCAAAGTTCTAGACTCAGATTGAGATAAATATGTTTATGAAACCAAAATCAATGATTCAGGTCAGGCAAAAAAATAAACTTGATTTTGAACAAGATCAAGTCCAAAATGTAATTATCCATAGCATATAATGAAAATTTTAAAATATTAAAAAAAGCAAACAACATTGCAAGTTAAATATATGTAACAATATTTTATTAAATGTTAAAGATGCAAAAAGTAAATTTCAAATAAACTGTGACTCATGGCATACCATAAAATAATGCACAATACATGTAATAAACTGTGACTTATGGCATACCATAAAACAATGCACAATACATGTGATAAACTGTGACTCATGGCATACCATAAAACAATGCACAATACATGTGATAAACTGTGACTCATGGCATACCATAAAATAATGCACAATACATGTGATAAACTGTGACTCATAGCATACCATAAAACAATGCACAATACATGTGATAAACTGTGACTCATGGCATACCATAAAACAATGCACAATGCATGTGATAAACTGTGACTCATGGCATACCATAAAACAATGCACAATACATGTGATAAACTGTGACTCATGACATACCATAAAATAATGCACAATACATGTGAAAACTGTGACTCATGGCATACCATAAAATAATGCACAATACATACTGTAGATATAAAATATAAATTACAAATGTTTCAGGCATTTTAACATGGCAGTACTAGCAACTGTCAAGTTCTATTTCATGAAGCATAAACGTGCTTTCAAATATGGCAAATACTCCATGTGTGAGCAAAATCAGATCTAAAACATGGCCTCAAGAGTTGTAACAAAATGAGCTAATCTGATGCAAGATCAGCAAATATATATGTTTGGATCTCACTCTTTATCAAACTCACCAGATATTTTGAAAACATAATCTGACACTATGTTTGATCAAAGCAAATCCGACTCCACAGTAGTAAGAAGCAACTGTTAAAAACTGAATGATGCACAATACACAAAGGATGCAGGGATATAAGCTCATTTGGGCTTATAGCTAAGTGAGCAAAAAATGGGTTAGGGACACAAATACTAACACAGCAAATTGTACATGATGTTGAATATTTCTATGTGTGTAATTAAAATATAGCAATAACATTTTCTGAGAAACTTTAAAAAACTATATTTTATTTTATAATGCATAGAAACCCTATTAAAACCTAATCAAACCAGGAGTCCCTGTATGCTCTTTTGTTTGAAACAAATTTTCAGAAAATTCAAGAAATGACCATTACATCTTTTAAACAGCTGCAAGTTGAAGCCATCTCTAATTTTCTTGACTGATAAATTTTCAAATTTGCTGGTGTTGTACGTATATCTGATATAAGATCTGCACTGTTTTCATTTAATGCAAACTAGAAACCATTAGAAGACTTTTGGTGAAAACCGTCTACTGCTGTGACCACTCAGGCAGGAGAATTCGTGACAAGATTTTCAATATGGCAGCCATTCAGGACCAACTAGATACTGTAAGAAGTCTTCTTGTGAAAACCCTGCATTGATATGACCATTAGTATTGGAGGATTAGTCATAACAAGATTTTCAAGAGTGCTGACATGGTGGTCATATTGGATTTTAGATTTGCACCATAGTACCAGACATCATAATAAAACTTCTGGTGAAAACCCAATGACAATATAACTTTCCATCAGGGAGGAGTAGTGATGAGATTTTGAAGATGGCCCTTTTGCAACCATACTGGATAACAGATAGGTACAATATTTATTTAAAACCTACTAGACACCATAAGAAGAGTTTCAATGAAAACCCCATTTTGATATGACTTTCCATTCATGATGAGTAGCAATAACAAGACTGGCAAGATGGCTGCCATTGTGGTGAAAAAAAATATGTAAGCTTTCGATGAAACACATGCTTTTGGATATATTGATAGACATTCTAGATGCTTTAAATATGCCAATAAATATGACATATGATGTATTCACTTTCTCCCTGACTCAAAGAAATACTGTATACACTTACTTCCACCCTGAGCTAATATCACACCCACACTCTATATACTTACTTCAACCACAAGCTAATATCACACTCAAACTATATACTAACTTTCACCCTAAGCCAATATCACATTCAAACTGTATATACTTACTTTCACCCTGAGCTAATATCACATTCAAACTGTATATGCTTACTTTCACCCTGAGCTAATATCACATTCAAACTGTATATACTTACTTTCACCCTGAGCCAATATCACATTCAAACTGTATATACTTACTTTCACCCTGAGCTAATATCACATTCAAACTGTATATACTTACTTTCACCCTGAGCTAATATCACATTCAAACTGTATATACTTACTTTCACCCTGAGCTAATATCACATTCAAACTGTATATACTTACTTTCACCCTGAGCTAATATCACATTCAAACTATATACTTACTTTCACCCTGAGCCAATATCACATTCAAACTGTATATACTTACTTTCACCCTGAGCCAATATCACATTCAAACTGTATATACTTACTTTCACCCTGAGCTAATATCACATTCAAACTATATACTTACTTTCACCCTGAGCTAATATCACATTCAAACTATATACTTACTTTCACCCTGAGCCAATATCACATTCAAACTGTATATACTTACTTTCACCCTGAGCTAATATCACATTCAAACTATATACTTACTTCTTGCATAAGCTAATATCACATTCAAACTGTATACTTACTTTTTGCATAAGCTAATATCACATTCAAACTATATACTTACTTTTTTCATAAGCTAATATCACATTCAAACTGTATATACTTACTTTCACCCTGAGCTAATATCACATTCAAACTATATACTTACTTTCACCCTGAGCTAATATCACATTCAAACTGTATATACTTACTTTCACCCTGAGCTAATATCACATTCAAACTATATACTTACTTTCACCCTGAGCTAATATCACACATAACTGTTTATTCCTCTTCTTAACCTGCTGTAACTCCTCCTGCAATTTGAGCAAAAACATTAGAGATTTCAAAATTTAATATCAGTGATTTGAAGAAATAACCAGTAGAATGGTAAATAATTTGCTCATACAAATATAAGCTGTCTAAATGCAAACTACCCCATGACAAAGATGACCCTGTAGTAATAAAAGTAGTGTTAGTACAATGATTAGTCACACATATGATTATGAGCATAAGAGGTACTCAGGCTCACGTCAGTCCACTAAGAACTGCTATGGCAGCTGCATTCACAAAGTTCTGTCATACACTGCATTCAGGTCTAAGTTAAAAATTATGTCATGCACTGCATCCAGCTTCAAGTTAAAAAGGGCAATAACTCACAAAAATCAAGAAAACACAAAAGTTTGTGTCAATATATGCCTCGTTAAATGATGCCCATAATATATACCAAAATTCCGTACATTGACCCATAAAAACAAGACAAATGATGTCCATAATGTATACAAAGTTTTGTACAGTGACCCATAAAAACAAGACAAATGATGCCCATAATGTATACCAAGTAACAAATAAAACAAAGACAAATGTTTGTGTCAATAGTGCATTTTTAAATGGTTGCCATAATATATAACATCTTCAGGTTCCATGATTACAAACCCGCCACTTGTTTAATAGTCCTAAATGTATGCAACAGTAGGATACAACCAATTTTTGACAGACTTTATTAACAAAAAGTTAAATTCAAAAGGATAGAGTGAGAGCATTTTATCAACTTATGTTAAAATTCTTTATGTTATAGCAAAAAGGACCATTAAATGTTAATTCACACAAAATATTTACTTTTTGTACCTAATGAACATCTTCATTAGTTACTTACCTCTTGTTTTTTCAAAGTGGCCTTAAGAAACTCTATCTCTTTGTCTTTCTTTAAAATTTCCTCTTTATATTTTGCTGAAATCACATTTTCCACGGCATATTGCTGAAAGAAAAGCATAAACGGAATAAATTTTTGTCCTGGACAAAAAAGGGCAGATTCGCTTTTCCTGCTTGTAATGAAACTGGTACAATGGTACTATCTTTCAATCAAAGACAAAAATAATTAGATATGAGCAGTCTAATAGACAGTTGCTGTGCAATTTTTACATCATGATTGAATTAATTTAATATTCACTATTTTATCAAAAGACTATTTTGTTATTCAGGTTAAACAAACATTTCTTTTTTCCCTATGTTTCACTGATACAGTAAACTCCAGATTTAAGTGAGTCTCACATATATGCAAATTAATATTAACACAAATTTAAACCATAAAATAACTCACCAATACATGTGTTATTTGCATAGATATGCAAATGCACAGCATGGGTTCCCAAACAGGAACCAGTTTTTTAATGTCTTTGACCGGAATGAAGATTTCATCTCCACATTGTTGGATGGATTGAAAATTCTTGTTGTCCATTTTGTAACTTTTGTGTCCATAAATGTTTTAAAATTTTCTTTTGTAACATAATAAATAAAGTATTGCTTAAAAAGGTTTTATTTTGGTACCATTAATGTCATAAATGTGAGATCTAATGAATCACTCGCTTTTCTAATATTTTCTATATAGTTCACCTCCACATTACATGTGTAAATCGAGGGATTACTGTATAAAATGCAATATGAAAACCAATCTTTTATAGTAAAATATGTTTCTTCAAAAATCCTTACCCAATCATAATACCTTAGGGGAGTATTACCACTACTTCGCAAATCCAGCCATCCCCAATACTACTTTTAGCTAAAGGGAGCTAAAAGTTGTCTGCTGACCCATGTGGTGGTTGGGCAGAGTGATCTCCCCTTACCTATAAGACTAGGCGGCAATGAGTAAGAATATACCAATTATTACTGGAGCGGAAGGCACGCTCCCTAAGGATGTAGCTGCATGGAGACTGGGAGGGTATATGTGTATTATGATTGGGTAAGTATTTTCAAAGAAACGTATTTTACTATAATGAATTGGTTTCTTCTTCGAATACATTACCCAATCATAATACCTTAGGAGAAAAGGTAAGAGGTGGAGGGAGAGACACCCTTTTACCCCAGAGATACCATCTCCAGTCCCCTAAGGTACTGAGGCAGCTTTTAGGTAATCTGACTAGAGGTAACTCCATCTGTCAGGCTGTGGCTTCAGAAAGGGAAAAATTATCTCCCACAAATCCAGTGGAAGTCGAGAAGCTGCATCTTTAAGAAGATGTCAATTGAACTGGAAGTGTGACCTGTATAGCTGTGGAGATAGGTCCAACCAGATTGAATTGGACCCTTGGAGATGAGAGATCTTGGAGATAAAAGCAAGAGAATGTGGACTCCAATCTCCATCCCACAGCCTGAATGATGTCAGTTAGAGAACAGTTTCGTTCAAATGCTAGGCTGGTGGCAACTGCCCTAACCTTGTGAGCCGAGATGTGTAAAAAATTAATTTGAGCTGGGGTTATTTCCCTGTTCACTGAGCAAATAACCCACTTGATCCAGGATGAGATAGTTTGAGGTGATATATCATTCTGTCCTTATTTCAGAGGTACAAAAAGGCACTATCTCCCTTGATGCAGTGGCTCTGTTCGATTAAGATACCACCTGAAAGATCTGACTGGGTCTTGTAAGTGATCTTCAGGTGATGAGTCCAGGAGAGACAGAGGTCTCATGACAAAAGTCTGGTTACCCATGCAGGGAAGATGGTTCTTGGCGATGAACAAGGAAGCTATCAAGAGTAAGACAAACCCATCTTGTCGGAACTGCAGGTAATTGGGGTCTGCAGACAGGGCATGTATTTCACTAATTGTGCCTGCCATCACTAAGGCCAAGAGGAAGCAGGTCTTGTAGGAAAGGTGCACCAGAGATGCCCGTGCAATTGGTTCAAAGGGGGTCTTGTTAAGTTAATACCCAAGACAAGTTCCACTTGGGGCAGAGGGTTTAATGTTGTAGGCCGTGTATACTCAAAGTTTGTGAGTAAATCAGACAAGTCCTTGTTTTGCCTCATATCTTCGCGCCCATGATGATGAAAGATGTCAACTATCATGGAGCGGTAGCCTTTGATCGTACACTGAGCTAATTACCTTTCTTTGAAGAGCAAGAGAAAGAAATTAGCTAACTGTGGTATTGATGCAAGGAGAGGCAAAATATGTTCATTTGCACACTACTGGGGTGTGCCATTTGCCTTCATATGCTATTATAGTGGATGGCTGTCATGCCTGAGCAATTCTCTCCATGACTGGTTGCGAGAATTGTTTAAGTCTGAGGGCCTGTCTGACATGATCCTGATGTGCAGGTTCAGGAGGTCCGGACAGGGATGAAATAACTGCCATAGTGGTTGTTTGAGAAGATGAGAGAAAGACCTGAATCTTCCGCAGGATTTCTGATGCAAGATTGATGAGGTCAATGATCCATGACTTCTCCCATCGGAGTGGTGCAATGTGGGTGAAATGACAGGCTGATTCCTTTGCTTTCTGTATCACATTTGGAATCAGCAGTGTTGGAGGGTAGCATATGTGTTCAGGTTGTTCCAATCCAAGGATAGAGCGTCAACTGCCCATGCTTTTGCATCCAAGATGGGAGAGGCAAAGGTTGGAAGTATTCCACCTTGTCACAAATAGGTCCACCAGTGGTCAGTCCCATTGGATACAGATCTGGGTGAAAACTGAGGGATGAAGAGACCATTCCATCTGAATCAGTTGATTGTTTCGGAACAACGAATTGGCTAGAACGTTGAGGCGTCCCGGTATATGATGAACATACATGTGGATTTGTTGTTGACCACACCAGTTAGAAAGTCCCACACCATAAAGCAAAGGTCTGGGGACTTGGTTCCTCCTTGTCATTTGAGATAAGTCACTATTGTACAGTTGTCGGATAGAATTAGGACTCCCTTGTCAAAGAGGTACTCCTGCCACCAGTGAAAAGCTTTCACAATGGCCATCATTTCCAGAAGATTGATGTGCAAAAGTCATTCGTGGGGAGACCATGCACTGCTGGCATCCCAAAATGATGGTAGGAGGTGGGCTCCTCAGCCCCCCCCCCCGCTGGTGTCGGTACAAATCTTAATCTTGGGTGGTGGTAAGTACAGAAGTATACCTCCTGTAAACCAAGGAAGGTTGCTCCAAGGCTGCAGATGGTGCCTCAGTTGTATGCAGATGGTTAGAGGCTGGTCCAGTGGGCAAACTTTGGGTCTCCATTGAGACAGAAGAAGCATTTGTAATGGACGCATAAAAAGGCGACCTAGGAAAAGGAGGTCCACTGCTGCACTGAATAAACCTAGGAAACGAAGGAATTCCCATGCTGATAGGGTTCTCCTTAAGAGCAAAGAAGCCACATGTTGCAGATTTTCAACGCCTGATCCTGAGGGAGACAAACCATATTTTCCTGTGTACTGAACTCCATACCTAGATGAACAAAATGTTGGGAGGATACTAAGTCAGATTTGTCCTCGTTCACAAGGTAACCCAGATTGGTAAGTGATGTGACAAGGGTTATCATGTCTTGACGTAAAATAGAACTCACCTAATGTTTCTGAAGGATGTTGTCCAAGTAACTTGATGTTCTGCCGTAAAAATGATCCGGACATGTGCCATGACTTGATGCATGAGATGAGTGAAAACCCAGGGGCTGATATTGAGACTGAATGTTAGGGCCCTGAATTGGTATACCACATCATTGCAGGTGAACCACCAGAACTTCCTGGAAGCCTGGTGAATAGGGACATGGAGATAAGTGTCTTTTAAGTCTCCGTCTTGGATGGCATTTAGAATGTGCAGTGGTGTTTCCACTGAGAAGCAAGGAGTGTGAATGAAGCAATTTAGGGTGCTAAGGTCAATGATGGAGCGCAGAGTGCCGTTTGCCTTTGGAACCAAGAAAAGTCTGGAATAGAATCCTGGAGAGAGAGTGTTTCAAACAAGTTCTACCGAACCTTTCTGAAGCAAGTTGTCTTTTGGCTTTGAGTGGATCTGATGGGACACTGGTGAATGACAGAACTCGGGGCAGAGGTGGAGGAGTGTGAAACGTGATGCAGAGTCCCTCGTGAACCACTTGCTGAGTCCAGATATCGTTGTGGCAAATTTTGTCCCATTCAGCAGCGAAGAAAAGAAGTCTACCTCCTACTGGGATGTCTGGAAAGGGGGGATTGGAGATGGCGTCATTTTTTAGGGGAGGAGGCTGTTATGGGGAGAAACGCTGCGTCGAACGAGAGGCTCCCCTCTGTGTTTTATTAGCTTTGGTTTACGATGGCTGTGGCTTATGCTGAGTGGATCTCCGGTAGGACTGTTTTACGGAGGTTTGTGTCCTATGGGTGGCTCTTGGATCCCTTTCCTGATTTCCTGTATCATCCCTGTAATGGCGCTGCGGTGGTGGATTAGGGAAAGTTGTTTCTTTGATGGCCTGTTTACAAACCTCTTCAATCTGGCCGTTAAACAAAAGGTTAGATGATAAAGGTTGTGTACACAGTCTGGCTTTATGGTGGTCCTTTAGGAACGTGAAAGTTGCGAGTACAGAGTCCCGTTCAGCCAATTGTAGACTGGTAGAGGTGGTGACAGCATTGGCCAAGGTGTGTTGTGCCTCCCTATTTAAAACACCGGCCATGCGTGATGCCTCCCTATTTAAAACACCGGCCATGCGTGATGCCTCCCTATTTAAAACACCGGCCATGCGTGATGCCTCCCTATTTAAAACACCGGCCATGCGTGATACCGACTCCCATGCATGTCCTGTAGAAGTCAACGTGAAGGAAGAGAGTCTATGTTCCGCTTGTTGGAAAATTGCCATGGAAACAAAGTCCAGTAAAGTGCCCACGGCAACAATGTTGCTTACTAACTGTGGAGTATCATCAAAAGCCACTCAGTCCACATGTATGGAGTGCGGTTTGGACATCCCCACAGTGGCGATATCCTGAGATATTGCTGGGGTTTCCAAGTGAAAGGCTGGCATGTGACAATGGTAGAAACGCCGATGAAACTGAGATAGAATGCGTTTTTGTGTAAAGAAAAGTGTTAATGCTGGGATCCTGCAATTGGTGGTGAAGACAGTTCAGAATGTCTGTAACTCTCCCTGACTGTGGCAGTAACTTGAAGGCAGGCTCCTCCTTTTTTGTCATAAGATCAACAGAAACTGGGAGTCAAGTCCAGTTTGGTGTTGGGGTAGGGGGAGGTGGACAAAGCTCCGGAAGTAAAAGGCAGAATACTTCCTCAATGGAAGGCCGGAAGGCTAAATCTTTACATGACATCGTAAAATCCAGAACTGATGACATTCCTTGTGAAAAAGCACCATCATCCTCAGGGGTACAATGTGAGCCTGATGAGTGACGGGATCTGCCGCCCACAAAATTCATAGTACGTCCTGAATTAGAAACTGTGACCTCCAGACGGTCACTGAGAATAGAGGCTCTTCCCATGGCAGGCTGTCGGAAGATTAGTGAGGTGATGTCTGTAGAAGTCTGAGGAATTAAACAAGGTATCATGCTGGAAGGGAGTCCTGAGGAGGAAAATGTGTTGGAGCAGTCCCTGGGTATGTCGACGTAGATCTGTTTCAACGTACTGGAGTAAGGGCTGCTGTATGATTGAGCCCTAAAATGAGGATGTTGTTGCTGCTCCTGATCACTCGAACATGACCTAGGCTGGTCATAACGGAAATAGGCCATGTGTGTGAGAGTAGTATTGTCTGATTCATGAAGATGAGACAGATTACGGGATGCTTGACCCACGTAACCTGCCCGTATAAGTGAAGATTGAGATGGAAGTAATGTCTGTTAGTTAAGCTCTTTCCCTCATTGGTCAAGTCCAATAGGGTCTGGAGGAGGTGACTTGGGTGCTGGGGCAGTTTCTGATCTAGTTGCTTTACGGTGATTAGTGGCTGAAGGGATAGATGTTGGGTTGTCCTCCTTTTCTGCTAAAAATTCCTGTACAGATGAAAGGTCAGCTTCTGTGCTTTTCCCATAGTTCAAACCTGTAAGTATAATGAGCAGAAAAAAATAAGCATGTGGGGCCAAGCCCTGTCACTTTGTTAGGCTTTACTATCAGTGTGAGCTAAGCTTAGTGTTGGCCCTCTTAGTGATAACAGGCAGTCTAATGTCAACGAACCGTATTGAGGGTTTAATGCTATTAAATATACCACAATATGCCTGCACCTGTCTTGTCTGGCTATCCATATGGCACAGAGTTGACCAAAAGGAAAAATTACCTGGAAAAATATGTGTTAGCAGACGAATTTAGCCAATATCACCAGTCAAAGAGGTCAAGGACATTGTGGACAGGTATTATCATTGAAGCATGATATCTAGACACAAAGACCGCCTAGGTTAAAGCAGACAATGCAATAATGGTTCTATATATATAGATATCTAAGTATAAATAATTACGATATATAGATAAAGATAATTCTTGGAAGGCTCAGAGACGGCCTATACAATTGTAAGAATACAATGAGCTCATGGAATCATGGCGGCAAGGCGCTAAAAATGTAGTGCAAAGAATGCCCGTTTGTATGTACCAGAAAGAAGGAATTATCAGACAAAATGGGTTCTGAGAGTATAAGAGACTTACATAATTAATGCAGCCTGGACCTATCCAATGGGGATGGCCAAATGTGCAAGTAATGAAGGGCTCCAAAATTAAGGAAGATATATATATATATATATATATATATATATATATATATATATATACATATAAAGCATGGTTTCAAATGTTGGTATAAAGCAATTTGATATGCCAATACTATTGGTATATCAAATTGTGATCCGCCCATGGCACAATAATACGGATATATCAACATTCTTGAGACCATGTGCAGTTGATTCTAGATCAATGATGAATTTCCACACATTAATCACTAGTGACGTATGAAAATAAGGATAAAAGTATTAATAATCCCTGTTTTCTAAATGAATTTAATATTGTGCACATTTGCTTTGCAATCCTTTCTGCTTTCTGTTCCCCCTCCCCTCTCATGCATAAGGGACAACTATGCAGAAATGTGGAGTGAGAGAGAAAAGGAATTTGGGCTGAATTAAAACCTTGAAATAGAAATTACACCAAGTAACCTACAAGAATATTGTTCGTCATGATGATATGTGTGCACTTTCCTTGGGATTTATCAACAGTGTTTATCAATGATACAAAGTTGCAAACCATGTCAACATTATACGGTAAATTTCTCGGTTACGTGGTACACATACTGTGATGTATTTAATGTTTTCTTATTGTTGTTGTTTCTGAAACATAATGTTTTAAAAATCAATTATTATTAATTAAATATGAAAATGTCCAAAGGCCGCACTCTCTCTGTCTGTGTCTGTCTGTCTGTCTCTGGACCATTATAGCAATATATGGGCTGAAATCTATGAAATGACGAGCATAGAGGATTTTCATTTGTGTCATCCCACAGTGTCTCTGGACTTATGAATGATGGTAAAAATTAAGTCAAACTGACCAAAGGATGAGAGAAAGAGAGAGAGAGATTTAAAGTCAAACCGACCAGAGAGGGAGAGTTTTAAAGTGAAACGACCAGAGAGAGAGAAAGAGAGAGATAGAGAGAGTGAGTGAGAGTTTTATGGTCAGTAGTACTGTTACTAAAGCAGAATAATGACTTAGATCAACTGTAAATATATTAAAATATTTTAATCACCTCTTGTTGTTTCATCATTTCGCTTAGTTTCTATTCCACATTAACTTCCATGTGCCAGTACATGAATGGCTAAGCATTCATGTGAATGGCACAGCTAACCAAGCGTTTGTAGTGCTCTACTTTTATTTTTAAAACCATCTTTCATGTTTAAATCAAAAGTGTGTATTATACTGATTTAATCAATGTGAAGAAAAACAGAAACTAAAAAAAGAAAACAATCAACTTATCCATATGCAAAGGTGATTGTGAATAGCCACAAAAGGCACAGAACTACAGTTTGTAGCGGACACACTTGGGGATGTGAGGAGTTCATTCACTCGGTCAATACACAGCTGCCTGTAGTAAATCTTACTCCATTCAAAGGGCAAATATATGTATTTGCATGTGATATAAATAAAATATATGTACAGTATTATGCTGTATCAATGATATACCACACTTTTCCTTTTAATGAAAAATGTAAACATCTCATGGTATATCATTGATACAGCGTACATACTATACATATGTTATATGTGTGTGTGTGTGTGTGTGTGTATATATATATACACACACACACATATACATAAACCAAAAATGAACAAATGTCTGCAAAAGTGAGAGAGAAAAGTTGTAAATAGAGATGGAGTATACTTTCCTTGAAGTGAAAGGACTCCTCCAACTGTAAGTATGCTTCCAAGATGGAAATGGATAGCAAGGTCTCTTGCTGTAAATAGTGTGCTGTGTCGCACGAGCGGAAGTAATAACTGGTATGTTCTTACGCATTGCCACCTAGTCTTATAGGTAAGGGGAGATCACTCTGCCCAACCACCACATGGGTCGGCAGACAACTTTTAGCTCCCTTTAGCTAAATATAGTATCTGGGAGGGCTGGATTTGCGAGGTAGAGGTAATACTCCCCTAAGGTATTATGACTAGGTAATGTATTCAAAGAAGAATCAGAGCAGTAACAGTAAAATGCTAGGCATCCAAATGTACAAATATTAATTTCATTGTTTAGATGATTCAATGAATAAATATTCTACCTTTTTGACATGTAACAGATATTTGTGCTCATCTTAAATGGAATTTATACAGTTGTTAAAAAAATATCACAGACATAATTTGAAATTAACACTGACACAACATCCTCTAAATCCTCTAACACCAAAGTTAATTTCTTTTGTTTTGATAATGATATCACCTTGTTATACTTGCCATTTGACCCATTTATGCTATGATGGACCCTCATTAATTGCATTAAATAATGACTCCTTGGCACTCTATACTAGACTTAACAACTTGGGACTACACTAATCTTTACTCAAATGTAAATGACAGTGAAAAATGAAATGTTTCAAAGCCGGCCATCGTAAAACAGGAAGAAAGATTCCAGTTATCTCCATTTCACCCTTTCCTTCAAAGTATTTTGAAAACTTGACCATTAATTTGGAAAACTTAATGCTGCCATCTCAACTTACCAGTCCCTAAAGCTCCTTCTCTGTTTGCTACAAAAAGAATCCTTGTATGATAAACAGAACACAACTAATGCATGACATCCAAGAAAACCTAAAAACTTCATTACCTCTTACAGCTGTACAGCTTGATAAGTGCTTGTGTATATTGCTTGACAAAGGTGTCCCAGCAAGCAAGTGTAGAGAATCAATTCAAAAGTGTTGTCTATGGTATAGTAGTGTTAGGGACCAGCACTGCATGGCTATTAAAAAGAGAGGATTTGGCTTTCCACCAGCCTCACTATTCATAAGCAGATCTATGAAGTGACTAAGAATAATGTCACAAAGATAGTTCATGCAGCAAATCAGCCTACTACAGTACTAAGATCTCTGAAAGTAACAGCTGCAAAAGAGCTCTGCAAAATTGTGAACAAACTAATGTCAAGGAATAAATGTACACCACTTCCAAATTTCGGCATTCCAGACCTGTTAGCAAATTTCTACTGTGACAAAGTTCAATCTTTTAGAGATAAGCTTGATAACACAATTTCAATTGATTCAACATCACCGTAAAGTTGTGATACAGTGTATACACTTCAACCTTCAACAGCATTTGAACTTGTCATTGTGAATATGGTACATATAATTGTGATGAATAGTGCTCCAAAGTCATGTGAACTCAATCCGATTCTGAAATCATTGCTGCTTGAGTGCCTAGATTTAATATTGCCTTTACTAACAAATGTTATCAATACTTCTCTCTTATTCGGAGAATTCCCATCATTTTTCAAAACTGCCACTGTTAAAACTCTGTTCAAGAAACCAACACTTGACCTGAATGATTTAATTAACTACCAACCTGTTTCTAACCTCTCATTCATTTAAAAAATCTTAGAAAGAGAAAAAGTTGTTCTATTCAAACTTGTCTCCCATGTGAATTCAAATAGTCTTTTTAGCAATGTACAACCTGCATCACCATGCAAAAACTTTCTCATTCATATCCTTTACCTCAAACAATAAGCATTAGTAATGCCAACATTAAATTTACAGTCAGTATGAAACCTATGTGCCACTCTCGACAGTATGCTGTTATTACATCAATATGTAATGAACATATGCAAGGCTGCATATCTGGAGCTGAGATGCATCACCTAAATTCACAATTTTCTTTCGGTTGATGCCAGTGAAACACTTGTGTTTTCCTTAATACTTTTAAAATTGGAATGTTGTAAAATTCACTTCTATCTGTTCATTTCAGTATTTACTACAGAATCTTCAAAAAGTTCAAAACATGGCTGCTTGGATCATCCTTATAGTATGAAGAATTGAACAAACCTCCTCCCTGCTCTGTAAACTTCACTGGCTACTCATTTGAACCTGGACTCAAAAACAAAATCTGTTCACTATACCTAACTGACCTCACCCATGTATACACCCCATCTAGAAACTTACACTCCACTTCCAACACTCTATTCTCACTGTTCCCACTGTTAAAACGAAGACATATGGACAATGTTCTTTTGGTATACCAGGGCCCACAGATCTTAGACACAAGGATACTGTGATCTCACTCAAGAGTGTTCTTAAAACTCACCTATTTCAACTACAAGAACAGACTTAAAGCCTTGGTTTACTTCCTTAATGATTGTCAGCATGTTTTCGTTTTGTAATTTCATAGTGTTTGTTTTTGTAATCTTGTTGTTGTATATATTTTTATGTGTTATCTAATATTGTAAAGCACTAGAGCTTCTATAGACAGGCGCTGTACTAAGTCCACATTATTATTATTATTATTATCAAACATGATCATCAATCCTGTAACCCAAGAGATTGTTGGGGCACCACATTATTATTAATACTATAAAATTATCTGAAATGAACACTTACATAAGAGCCTCTAATTATTTTAAATGAACCTCTATATGTAATCATACTCAAGAATATTAAAATGTTCAAAAAATTCTGGTTGCATATGGTCATAGTAATTTGTTTTTTCTTCTATTGTTCATGAAGACAGGAACATAATAAAACTAGAAACAAGTCCATATGACAAAGATGTTACCAATAACATGGTACAAGAAACATAATCGGGAAAAGTTATAAAACAGGACCATAACTTGGTAACAGTTTCATTCCAATAGGTACAAATCAAACCTGATGTTTATATTCTTGATGTGTAAGTCCTATGCCAGGAGAAAACATTTCCCAATTAGCCAAATAAGCCTTCAAAACTAAAATGTGAAACTTCAACTTACTAGTTAAATTGTTACATAAATTTGTTGACCATTTTCTCTGCACCATTGTTGCTGTTATCCATTATTTCCAAATAAGATTTGCTAAATTTAGTGTTAACTCACCAGGTCCTTCAAATATACTGTGGATACCATAGTTATTCTAATAGATGTCCAGGGAGTGGTGCAAATTCCGGCAGGGGGGGGGGGGAAATTGAATTGAATACCATACATCACTGTTTGACTGAAAACATTCATAAATTGTTCTAACAGTTGTTGGATTACTTGTACACTGTTTTAATTATCTGGACATACCATAATGGTTATATGTGGATCAATAAGCCTCAACAAAGTAAGAATTGGTTTTTATTGTGGAAAAAAGGGGAGGGGGCATTTATTTGAATACCTACTGTAACTTAATGATTTAAGAGAAAAGTACAAGAAGATATTTCTCAGTAAGACTTAAGTGAGAAATCTATAAATCAGTTTGTTTTGTTTTGTAGGTTTTAACAGCAATTTTAACATATTACTGGCATTATCATGCCAAAGAAATGTCAACTAAGCGTCTTTAATAGGATATACAAAGACAGCCAATCTGGACTGGTATAGAACCCATGACCCTTGGATGACATACAAAGACAGCCAACCTGGGTTGGTACAGAACTCATGACGCTTGGATGACATACAAAGACAGCCAACCTGGACTGGTATAGAACTCATGACCCTTGGATGACATAAAAAGAGAGCCAATCTGGACTTACATAGAACCCATGACCCTTGGATGACATACAAAGACAGCCAACCTGGGCTGGTACAGAACCCATAACCCTTGGATGACATACAAAGACAGCCAATCTGGGATGGTACAGAACCCATGACCCTTGGATGAAATACAAAGACATCCAACCAGAACTGTTATAAAACTCATGACCCTTGGATAACATACAAAGACAGCCAATCTGGACTTACAAAGAACCAATTACCTTTAGATGACATAGAAAGACAGACAATCTGGACTTACATAGAACTAATAACCTTTGGATGACATAAAAAGACAGCCAACCTGTAATGGTATAGAATCAATTACTCTTGGACAACATGCAAAGACAGCCAATCTGGACTGGTATAGAACTCATGACCTTTGGATGACATATAAAGACAGCCAACCTGGGCTGGTAGAGAACCATGACCCTAGGATGACATACAAATACACCCAATTTGGACTGGTATAGAACCAATTACCCTTGGATGACATACAAAGACAGCCAATCTGGACTTACATAGAACCAATTACCTTTGGATTATGAGTCTGACACTATACCAAATGAGCTACAGATACTCTGGTGCAAATCAAACTTAACTAGATTTTCTTGATATAAATTCTAATCTGACTTACATACACTGAATCATTCAAATGATATAGTGTGGAAATGAAATGCATACTGTATGGATGAACAGGACAAAGGAATGGGCAAGATGTACATACATAAAGACAGTTTGGATGAAAGGTTGTGACTTCCATATGCCCCCTCCATAAAATATGGCAAGTATATATATATATATATATATAGAGCATAGATGGAAGGCTGTGAGTTCTATATGATCCCTCCACAGAATACGTTAAGATATATATGCATATTATATGGATAGAAAGATATAAGTTTCATATGCCCCCTCCATAGCATATGACAAGTATAAAAAATTTGTGTAACAAATGACACCAGAATTAATCTTGAACTCTTAACCTTTTCTGAAATTAGTTACTGGATTCAACTTCCATGTAAAATGGGGAAAAATATCTAAACTGGAGATAAAGCTATTTCATCAAAACTTTATATTGTTTTCAAATGCCTCACAGAGGAAAGCTGATATATATTAGACAATTTTATTGTATTTCTTTTAGGGAGGGTGGGAGATAGAGATTGAGGTTCCAAAGGATGTGGATGATGATGGTTAGTTTCTATTACAAACAAATACAAATATGTTTAAAACCTTACCATGCATTTGTAGCATGGACCCAAGGTTTGTTAAATCTCTTTAAACACTATCAGTACCTTAATCCTAGCTACCTTTTTGTATTCTTCTTGCATTTTTTCTTGGCGCAGAATTCTACTGACATCACTGTCTATACTTTCAAAGAATTGGTCTCCCTCCTGGGAATTTGGGGCTGCTGGTTGAGGAGGGGGAATCCTGACTGCATGCTGTGATGGAGGAAGGAAATCACCATCCAGATCTGAAAAAGTGATTTAAGTTGCACCATGAGCATGGGATCATGGGTTTGTTGCAAATTTGTCCTTTGTTGCCCAGTTCTTGATCCTGTGTCCTTTGTCACTCAGTTACTGACTCTCTATACTCTGTCACCAAGTTTTTTTCTTGACCCTGTCCTTTGTCACCTAGTTTGTGACTCTGTGTCCTTTGTCTATTCTGCAATGGTCCCAATATTAAACTTGTCAATATTAAGTCCATTCTAACATGATTAGCCTGTTTCCTGTTGACTTAACATGTACAATATCATAATTCTGCGTGCTGCTAGAACAGGTCCCAGTTTCACTAAACATCTCAACTTCCTTCCTCAAATTGAGATTTTCAATATCTTTCTTACTGCTTGATTGTTAACAACACAACTTTTCAACGAATATTCATGAGACATCAGGGATTTAAATACAGCCATAATGTCTTAAATTCTCCTGATAAGAGTTTTACTTTATCTTGAAGAAAATGAGGGTTTCCTCCACTCATTTTATTGAGAATAACAAGGTCCTCACATATAAATTTCATAACCAAAATGTTATTGTGCAGCCTTACCACTATTTGCACATCTGAAAAATATATGAAGATTATCGTAATTATGATAAGATATGACTATTGTCTTAAATATAATAGAAAAATATATGAATATTGTCTTGGGTATGTGAAGATATGACTATTGTCTTAAGTATGATAAGAAAAAGATATGTATATTGTCTTAAGTATGATCAGATATGAATATTATCTCAGGTATGATAAGAAAAATACATGAATATTGTTTGATGTATTATAAGCATGATAAAGTAAATTATTAATTTGCTGAGAACTTTTGGAAACCTGGGTCATGTGTTTTTAGTTATTATGAAACTATTTGGTGGCTAATTCAAATATAATTTATTTAACTCCTGGAAACATCTATAGTTTTTGCATAAATCATTGTTTGTTTGTACACCCTACCAATTTCAATAACGAAAATTTTTAATGTGATAAAAAACTGTACGGAACTTAGTCATTCGATTCATTAATTTCTAACTTCTAACCTGACTGTGACTAGGGTGATCTGAACACTGTCACCATCTGTGTGTTGCATGCTTAACAGAGTTTCCATACTAACATGGCACTATACTGCATATACTATGGGTGAGCATATTTTCCTCAGACAACCAAGTGACATAGTTCATCCTATTCTGTAACTGCTAGATAATTCTGTAAATTACCATAAGGTTGAGGGTTGAAAGTTATATCCCTTTGCACACATGTACATAGAAATTACACTGCTAGGTAAATAAACATGAAAGGAAAATTTGCAGTTCTCATTCTTTTCCTTTGCATGAATCGGCGTTGTATATATTGGAAGCAGACAATGTAGTTATTACATCTTATATACATATGTGGTCATGCATCCACCCCTTCGCTGAAAATGGACTTGTCCAGGAAGAGGAAATGACTGGTGAGTAGGGTCATCTTTGACACTGAAAACTTCATTTGGTATGAAATGCACAGACAATAACAGTGTTGTCACGGAATTGTATAAATCCCTTTGTTTATTAAATACATGTACTCAGGTTTCATTTTGTTGTGTACAACCATACCCAAGGGTGATTTATGTATATTGTACAATATTTCAAAACACCTGAGTTCAGTTCATCCTATGCTGCACATGCAAAGTGCTTTCGATGGGAAAAACTGAATACTCCCAGCGCAAAGACGATGTAGGGCTGCATCGTCTGTGTATAAATGCCTCACTGTAAGACTAAATCTTTACATTACGGAATGTCTTGTCAGTGAGCAGTCTACTTGAGGACTTGCACATCTTCAGCTGTAGAGGTATGTGAGTTATTTATTAATTTCTTATGTATATTATAAGTTATAACTTTTGTACTACGTTTATTTTTGTATATTTTCTATGTAGCTTCAGCTTATGTAGTATAATGCAAATATTTTCTATTATTGTTTGTGATTTAACAAGAGATTTTTATTAGCAATATAAAGTTGCATTTTTAAGAAATGTTTGGTACCGTAGGATTCTTGTCAGACATGGGTAGGTTCACTTCTTCTGAACCTGTTTATTGCTTTGTAATGTTGTGCCAATAATGTAATTTGTATAGCTTACTGTATATAATGTCATTACGTGTTATCGTATATGCCCGTGTCATGCATAGTACACAGATGTATTTTCAGTTGATCAGAGTCGATGTGGTACCAGCTGTAGAGCTAACCATAGACGCTGACCATAGTTGTAAAGCTGAACCATAGCAGCCGTACAGCTGAGTGAACAGTGTTGCTGGTTGAGTAGCAGGTGGTCGGGCATTGCTGACCGAATTGGTGGGCGCTGATTGCTTGATTGACCAAGGAATTGAATGGTGGTCGATGACTACCTGAAATGCTGACTGCTCGATTGCTTGATTGACCAGTGTGACTGGTAGCCAAGTGTGCTAGTGACGGAGTGTTTTATGTTACTCCATGCATGTAATCTTTTAGCCGTGGGCTAATTTTGGGTCTTGTTATACCCAGTGTTTTGGGACTGTAAAGATATTGTGTATGATATCTGTCCCTTTGTTTTCATCATTTACTATTTGAGTAAAGTACCTTCTTTTTCACTATTTGAGTGAACACATTTTACTATATGAGTAAAGTACATCATCTTTTACTATTTGAGTAAAACACATCATTCTTTTCATTGTGTGAATTTACTGTGAATCATTAACCTTTGTCTTTGTACTGTGTAAGTCATTTACTTAGGTTCATTTTCACTGTGTTAATTTTGTCCAATATTTGGATCTTATACACACAAGTATTAAACAAAATTCTTTTTTCATCCAAGTCATTCATCAATAAACATTGCATCTGTATCACCATTAAAAGTGTTCTGTTATAAATCCGAAATCCAACCCGGTTATCTTGTTACAAGTGTTAAGGCCCCCCCCCCCGTCATAATCGGGTTTGAAATTATAAATCAATGAATGAATTGACTAAATTCTGTGCATTGTTTTAAATATCTCATTTTTTTTTTTTTTAATGGAAGGGAGGTACAAACAAATGAGGATGTATATTCAGACTATAACAAATAAATTATGATCAGTATATTTATACGTACCTATTCAATTCTTAATCAGCATAAAACCGTCTACTCTGTGAAGTCAAATGTTACACATATACAAAACACACTGAATATGATCATCTTAACCATTACAAGGTTGTACATATTACAAACCCACTTCCACATGTAATATGAAAATAATGTAAACGTGGAAGGCAATGAAACTAATTACTCACTGTCTGTTGTTGACTGCTGTTTAGATTCTGATAATTTATTGAATTCTTCAAGGCTCATGGCATTTGGTTTGTCTTTCTTCTTTTTCTTTTTTCCTTCCTTACTATCTCCAGTAGCTTTGTCAGTATCTCCCCTGCCCTGATGTTGTTTTGGTTGCTACAAGAAGTGAAACTATATGTACTTAAAATGTTATTTGAACACACATGTGAATGTAACAAAAGTTCTGATAAATGAGCACACCAATTAATGTGACATTCTGAAATCAGAGCCAACTTGTGAATGCAAGAAAAATACTGACAGCTAAGCACACCTCTGAATGTAACAAACCTTGTGACAGCTGAGCATACCTGTGAATATAACAAAAATTCTGACAGCTAAGCACACCTATGCATATAATAAACATTCTGACAGCTGAGCATACCTGTGCATGTAACAAACATTCTGACAGCTGAGCACACCTGTGAATGTAACAAACATTCTGATAGATCAAACAACAAAATTTGCAAGAGTAATAATGCATAATATACTGTAGGAAATTTTGACACCACTGTGAGTAGGACTGTACCAACCAATGTAACAGTACTGTACTAGCCTTGGTGATAGTACTGTACAATTCACTGATATTACTGTACCAACCACTGCAACGTGTACCAGCAATTGTGTCATGACCATCCCAGGAACACTGTGCCATGGAGAACAATATTTTCAACAAGTTGGACAAAAAAGTGTACAAGTTTTTTCGAATGGAGATAACAGTTTTGCATTTGAAGATGTTGATGTCTCATACAGCTTCTTTGCCAGCTCAATGTCACCACAAAGACTATTAGTGACTGTATAGCAACCAGTATCATGGCTTGATGGTGTTGATGGTGTTGTTGTTGTCTCATATATCCTCTTTACTAGCTAAATTAGTGTGCCACCATTCTATTTGTGATAGTAAAACCACCATTAGCATCCTAAAGTCCATAAATACAAAGAGGATATTTTCTTCTGTATTAATAATGGATATATTTCACAGTGTGGTACAAAAAAATGTAAATCCTTTCCTTAATAAATACATCATTTTATGTAACACAAAATGAAATGTATCTGGTATTTATTCAGGTAAGGAAATTTTCTTTCTGTTATATACCAAACTTGCCCCAGGATCAAAGCATACAAGATTCAACACACTCTTCAGCATACCCATCTATTCATAAGCTCATCTCATTTTCACAGGATGATCAATGATAATATCAGTGACTTAAGAGAACAGTACATTTGGAGTGATTTAATCTGTTGAAATATATTAAAAATTTCTGACATTCTGTAAACTAATTTGCCCTATCCAACCACAAGTCCAATTAAAGATGCAGCTTTTTAACATTGTTGAGCAAGTACTATGGGGGACATGACTCTACGCATAAACAGTGGTGAATTTAATATCTTCTGACCAATAAAATGTCCATACCGGAAAAGCAATGCTGTTCTCTATAATTGTTCTAGCTTACAAAATGCTCATTTTTGTTGCTGAAAATAAAACTTCTGTTGGTGCACATCAAGAATTGCATGGCATGATGGGAAATCTTGTATTTTCACATGGCATAATTGGAAATCTATTTTCACAAGTTAAAATACAAGATGTATTTAAAAAAGATTTCACTCGCAGCAGCGTTTAATTAGGAAGATTTTTTTACAGATGTTTTAATGATCTAGATCGGCTTCCACAATCCTTCAGCATGAATACAATCAATGACATAGACCTAAAAAGGCTTTGTACAGTCCTCTAGCATGATGAAAATCAATTACATAGACCTAGAAAGGCTTTCTACAATCCTCTAGCATCATGACAATCAGTCACTGACATAGACTTGTTGATTTTAAAGATGTTCATGTCTCCATTGATCTGGAATACAGTTTTGAAAATTTGAACAATTTTCTGCAAAGGAACCACCATCTTCACTTTCAATAATACAGTACATGAACCATGTAAAGGTCATATTTGGGCAATTTCAACCATAAAAGGGTTAAAAGTTTTGTCTGCAACAATTCCAGTGGATTGTATCAGACATATATCAAATTTCTTCACTACACTGGGACGTTTTGATATTCATTAACTAAAAGGATGCCATTTTCATGTTGTTCAAATGTAGCTTATATGACTGGTTTCCAACCAAATCTTTTTCCAAGCAGTTAACTATTTATAAAATTTCATGAAAGGGACATAGACAAATTTCATGATGGTGTTTAAATAACTATGCTTTATGTATCACAAATTGCCTGTGAACATTCTGGCATCTGCATTAATAGTGAAATTTTAATACAATTGATAAAAACATGTATGATAACCTTATAGCATGGGTTATAGTCTTGGTCATATCAGTTTGTGAACAAGGTAGAGTCTGCTACTTAAATTAGGTCTAAACAAAATTTGGTATATAATTCTTGACTTCTGACAAAATCTTAGTATTATATAAAATAATTTTAATCAACAACCTGCTTGTTTTCTTCATACTCTAGCTTGCTTAGTAGAATGGCTTGTTGGAGATCTTTCTCAAAATTCTCTGAGGTGAGCTGAAAAGACCGATTAGACATTATATTGACAATAAATAAAACACTAATTATTGATCTTATAATATTTTCAATCAATTATTTTGACAATTAAAAAAGGAGACTGATGAAGTGACCTGAAAAAAGTCAATTAGATCAGATTACCCAGATAGACAGTCACATCTGACTTCTATAAAAAGTCAATGTGTTTGCCAAGGTAGACAGTAACATTGAGTTGTATAAAAAGTCAGTTAGACAAGTTTGCCAAGTTAGTCACATCTAACTTGTATAGAAATCCAATCTGATGAGTCTGCCAAGCTGGACAGTCCCATCTGACTTTTATAAAAATCCAACCTGATGAGTTTGCAAAGGTAGAGAGTAGCATCTGACTTGTATAAAAAGTAAACTAAATGGGTTTGCCAAGGTAGACAGTCATATATGACTAGTATAAAAAGTCATTTACATGAGTTTGCCAAGGTAGATATTAACATCTGACTTGTATAAAAAGTCAATTACATGAGTTGGTCACGGTAGATATTAACATCTGACTTATATAAAAGTCATTTACATGAGTTTACCAAGGTAGATATTATCATCTGACTTGTAAAAAAAGTCATTTACATGAGTTTGCCAAGGTAGATATTAACATCTGACTTGTATAAGGTAGATACTAACATTTGACTTGTATAAAAAGTCATTTACATGAGTTTACCAAGGTAGATATTAACATCTGACTTGTATAAAAAGTCATTTACATGAGTTTGCCAAGGCAGATACAGTGAAACCTGTCTTGAAAGACCACTGCTATGTGAGACCACCTGTCTTGAGAGACCATATTCTCAATGCACAAATTTATTGATTATATAGCATTTTGACCTCTTATGAGAGACCACCTGCCATGAGAGACCATAATTTTTTGGCAGAAAGGTTGGTCTTTCAAGACAGGTTCTACTGTATTAACATCTGACTTGTATAAGGTAGATACAGTGAAACCCGTCTTGAAAGACCACTGCTATGTGAGACCACCTGTCTTGAGAGACCATATTCTCAATGCACAAATTTAATGATTATATAGCATTCTGACCTGTTATGAGAGACCACCTGTCTTGAAAGACCATAATTTTATGGCAGAAAGGGTGGTCTTTCAAGACAGGTTTTACTGTATTAATATATTAATATCTGACTTGTATAAAAAGTCATTTACATGAGTTTGCCAAGGTAGATATTAATATCTGACTTGTATAAAAAGTCATTTACATGAGTTTGCCAAGGTAGATATTAATATCAGACTTGTATAAAAAGTCATTTACATGAGTTTGCCAAGGGAGATATTAACATCTGACTTGTATAAAAAAGTCAATGACCAGTAACATGAGTTTTGCCAAGGCTGACAGTAACATAATTATCTGAATGTCTTTATTGAGGTAATTAATGTTAGCCACTTCCAAAATCGCAAATTAAATGCTACATTAATAAATAATAAGTACCTGAGTGAAATATAAATGATATACACAACACATCAAGAACTACATCAGTGTTATACATCGGAATTTACATTAAAAGATTCTTGATGTTTCCTTTCTATGTTTATGACCATAAAATAAAATTTACATTTACTTCTCCTTTGTAGGGTAGATACATATATAGTAACGAGCATGTGAATGAGTGAGCAGAAAAATACAATAAACAAATAATGAGCTACTGTTATGTCATTATTGTTTGTTATTGTTTACATTACATGAATCATGGAGTTTGAGTGCATATATTTAAGTGCACATGTGCATACATTAAAATTTTATATATTGCGTTAAATGTATATGTTTGCAGTGCAGATAAAAACTTACCTTGTGAAGGGTTTACAAAAGATATTTAGGTAACTACTGTTTACAAAGCATTTCAAAACCTCAACACTCGCAAACAAACTGGTATTCCATTTTAACATCAATATTACAAAAGAAACTATTAATTCGCATTATGGAGTGCGAGCCCAAAATTCAGATTATAGCACTAAGCTTGCAAAATAAACTATGGTACAATGGGTTTCTATAAATATCTAGATATGGTTCTCAGACTAAGATGAACTTAATTGTTTGAAGACCCTTAATCAATCCAATATGTCAAATTTTGTTAATGTTTGCATTCCTGGTTTGTATGTCAATATCAGGACATCTTTGCTTGAACAATTTAAAAAAAAATAAGTTCATCTCCTGGTTGTATCAAGTCTCTACAAAACCATATAAAATGAGTAAACATTTGATTTCATGACCCCATATCTTACAACATGATGATTGTGACCAATGTAGTTGCATATTAAAACAAGTTCTTGGAAGTCTACTGTTGAACATATTGGGTATTTCCAACCAGTATTTTATTGGCTTCATAATGTAGGCCAACTTAAGAATATTTCTCCATAATAGGGCAGGTTACAAATTAAGCAGATGTGATGCAATGTGTAATGGCATCATGCCTAAAACTGCCTGTGTGCACAGTGTCATTAACCCTAAGTTTCAATATGTGGAATTAACTGAATATGATGTTTCCAGTGCAAATTACCATACAGTCTAACAGATAATCAATCTGTTACACAACTGAAAGGGTGGTTACAATGTCATCACCTAACAAGTGGTAATCAAAGTAAATTTTATGTTCTTTATTTCCATAATTTAGGCTGCTATCTTATAATACAAAACAAAAAAGGTCAATATATTGGAGAGCAATGCACTTCTTAAATGTCAGACATAAATACAGGTTTCATCTAACTAATAAATGGTATACAAACTGTGGACTTTGGAATGAATTTAAACAGTAGAATTTTTCTAAATATTGGGAAACTAATGTTTATATTAATAGGTTTTTCTCTAAAATGTTGGCAGATTTAACAAAAAGCATGGTGTCCATTAAGAACTAGTAATAATCTATTTCTGGAACAGAAGTTATAAAAAAAACTCTGAAGCCATGTCACCTTTATATCTACCTGTCACAGTATTAAGTTTATGGCTAGAATATCTAAATATAAAAAAGTCCAGATGAATGTCGTTGTTACTGTTGTTGTTGTGGGTTAATGCCATTTTTCACTACATGATAGGCTGCTATACATAGTGGTGAGTATAAATGGTCAAGGAAGAACCTAGTAAAATCCTGAAAAGAACCACCAACCCCCAGCAAGCAACTGACAAGCTTTCTCACTTACCCACATAGGCCGATTGAACCCACACTGACAGAGGTGAGATGGCAGTGATTGCTAAATGTGAGTGCTTTAGACCACTCAGACACCTGGGTTCCTCCATATGAATGTAAAAAGGTAATCCTCTGCATAGATATTCTCCGCATTCCATAATGAACTGTATTCTTTATAATGCATAGATTGTGTTGACTTATTTACCTTTCAATCCGTTTAATGTGCGAAAAGTCTTAAATCATGCATATTTTTGCTCAATAAAAATTCATACAATATTCAGGAATTCCTCCATGGCTGCATCAATTATATAACTGTGCCTTAAGAAACTTTTTTGTCCTCTAAATAACCATTACTGAGATTGCTATTTATAATATAATTCATTTTGATTTCACCAGTCAGTCCTATAATCAGAATGAATGCAAAATGAAACGGACAAACAAGCAAAGGTAGTTGCATATGAGGTAGTAACTAAAAGAATAGATGTAACAATAAAATGAATGAAATAAATAACAAATGAAGGAAAAAAAAATTAGTCTAAGAAAAGACAGACATATAGAATTGCAAAATATGTTAACTAACAAAAGAATGAGAATAAACAAAAATTATTATCAACGACCATAATGTTTCAAAAACAAACATTATGATTTAACTGAGACCAGGAATAGAAATACAGGATGCAAATTACGACAATGAATATTGAATGGAGGTTTTTATTGACTGTTTTATTAGACTGAACAATAAAAGAATTATCTCTGTACCCAAATGAAAAAAGGTATTTGAAAAGATAGTCATTTAATACACTACAACCAATGGTAATTCATTCTTGTGGGTATATGGTTTATATGGTATATGGTATTATATCAGTGGATTTCGGCTGTGGTCATCCAGTCTGGGGAGGGGTGGACTCCGCAAGGTTGTATCTTACCCCTGACACACCACATGAAGACAACTAACAATTCTTCCATACCGGATCGGTTGCAGCCTGGGTCAACAATGACTGCGCCTTCCACTGCACACCAGGATGAAGGTGACAAGTATGCTACTGGTGCCCCCACTACCAAGATCCGTGAGAGAGACAACATCATCATTGGTACATGGAATGTTAGAACACTGAGAGCTGTGGGAAAGTTGAAAGAACTTACACATGAGTTGGAGAGGTACAACTGGAACATTATTGGTCTCTGCGAAGTGCGCTGGAAAAACTTTGGCGAAATAACAACAGATGAAGGGCATAAACTCTACTTCAGTGGAAGAGGGGATAAGCACAGTCATGGCGTTGGATTTCTTGTCCACAAGGGCACTGTGAACAGCATTATGAGTTGCTGCTCAGTCTCAAGCAGGCTCATTACCATCCGCCTGAGGGCGACTCCCTTCAACATCACAATCATACAGGCCTATGCACCCACATCTATGATGACAATGAAATGGAGAATTTTTTATAACCAACTGCAAGACGTCATTGACAACTCACCCAAGAAGGACATCCTGTTTGTACAAGGAGACTGGAATGCAAAGGTGGGAGTTGATTCACAGACAAACTGGCAAAAGAACCTGTGGACCCTTCTGCAATGCAGAAACAAATGAAAGAGGACTCAGGCTCTTAGAGTTGCTGCCTACAACAATCTTGTGCTAGCCAACACATTTGGCCCTCAAAAAGCGTCTAGAAGATGGACCTGGCACAGTCCAGATGGACAACATCTCAACCAGATTGACTACATCTTTTATCGCCAGAACACGAAGTTTTCCAGGAGCAGATATTTGAAGTGACCATGATTTATTAATGACAATGTTTCACCTCCACCTGAAAATGATCAAAAAGCCTAACCAACCAAGAATCAGATTTGACCTTGAAAAAACCTTGGGTCACGACAGATTCCATGACCTATGCGACAAAAGAAAGGAACTGAAAAAAAGGGAAAAAGAGATAATGAAGGAGCTAGAAAATACAGAGAGATAAACAATATGATCAGGAAAAGCATGAAAAAGGCAAAGGAATCCTGGATAGAAAGACAATGCTGCAAAATCGAAGACAGTCTGAGTAGAAATGACAGCAAAATGACATATCAGCTAGTGAAAGATCTCACAATCTATAAACAAGGGAAAACTACCACAATCCAAGACAAATCAGGAAAATGCCTCACAGAAGATCAAGAGATCCTCAAGCGATGGACAGAATACTGCTCAGAATTGTATAATCATAAGACCAAAGGAGGTCCAGCAGTACCAAACTGCCCTCAGGCAAAATAACTTGATGACAACCCCATTCTCAGTGAGGAAGTAGAAATTGCAGTTAGGTCACTAAAGAAAGGAAAGTCAGCTGGCATTGACAACATACCAGCAGAGCTCATTCAAGCAGGAGGAGAAGAGATAGTCACATTCCTAACAACAATCTGCAACAATATATGGCAGACAGGAAAATGGCCCACCACATGGACTCAATCCTTGGTCATCGTGCTCCCCAAGAAAGGAAACCTACAGCTGTGCCAAAACTAAAGAACCATCAGTATGATCAGTCACCAAAGCAAAGTCATGCTGAAGATAATTCTCAACAGACTAAAGCCTCAAGCAGAGAAAATTATTGCTGAAGAGCAGGCAGGCTTCTGAGCAGGAAGGAGCACCACAGAACAAATATTCAATCCCAGACTCCTTTGCGAGAAGTACCTTCAGCACCAGCAGAATCTATACCAAGTCTTTATAGATTTCAAAAAGGCCTTTGATACGGTATGGCATGCAGCCTTATGGGCAACTATGAGGAAGTACAACATCAGCTCAGACCTAGTGCAGGTTGTTGAGCACCTCTATGACAAAGCCACCAGTGCTGTCCTCATCGATGGCAGCAGAGGAGATTGGTTTCGAACAACAGTTTGAGTCAGACAGGGATGTATACTGTCACCTACACTCTTCAACATTTTCCTGGAAAGGATCATGGAGGATGCCTTGCATGACCACAAGGGCAGTGTCAGCATCAGAGGAAGAACAATCACAAACCTTCGCTTCGCAGATGATACTGATGGTTTAGCAGGAGATGAAAAAGAACTGGATGACTTGGTTGAATGCCTCGACACAACCTCCACAGCATACGGTATGGAGATTAGCACCGAAAAAAACAAACTGATGACAAACATCACCAATGGCATCAGTGCAGAAATAAAGGTCAGTGGACAGAAGCTGGAAAGAGTCACAAGCTTTAAGTACTTGGGATCAATTATCACAGACAAGGGCTCCAAACCAGAACTACTTTGCAGGATTGCCCAGAAAACAGCAACAATAACAAGGTTGAGACCAATATGGAAAGATACCAACATTGCTTTCGGTTCCAAAATAAGGCTGATGCGCTCGATTGTCATATCTATCTTTCTGTATGCTTGTGAAACATGGACATTCACATCAGATCTACAAAGAATGATTCAAACCTTTGAAATGAGATACTACTGCAAGATCTTGGGCATCTCATACATTGACCATGTAACCAACGAAGAAGTCCACAACAGGATCCAATGAGCCATCGGATCCTATGAAGATCTCTTCACCACTATATAAAAGCGCAAAATGAAATGGTACGGTCATGTCTCAAGATCATCTGGACTAGCAAAAAATAATCTTGCAAGGCACAGTGCGAGGGTGCAGAAGAAGAGGCAGACAGAAAAAGAGGTGGGAAGACAACATTAAAGAGTGGACAGGCATGGGATTTGGAGATCCCCAAAGGGCAGTAGAGAACATGGAAAGATGGAGAGAATTGGTTGCAGAGTCAACTGTGGTGCCCAAATGACCTCTTGGGTTAAGGGATTGATGATGATGATGATGATGATTATGTAAATTATCACATAAGAATAATATAACTCGTTTTCATGGATAAATGGTATATCATTTATGTACCAAGTAAATAATCAGAAAAGAATAACGATAACTCATACACTAACATATGCAAACATTTACTGGAGCACTTTGTAAGGATGTTAAGCCTTAATCTTCAAATTCTTTTCTCATGCTACAAAAACTGTTTGCACACAGCTAATCCATTAGAATCTCTACACTTAGCCCAGGTGTGTCCAGTCTTTTCTCACTCACTGGGTCATTTATAAACTTGGTCTACTGTTTTTTACTAACAGCACAAGTTATGAAATGTTGGCAGGCTCGACAGAAACCCTTGGTGGAACGGGTTTTAGCTTGTAACCTGATTTAGCCTAACTTACTACTTTCATACACAGTCCCTCTGAATACTAAACAGAACTTTCATGTCATGTTTAAGCCTAAAACTAAACATAACACCTATAATAATGCTGCAATACAAAGCATGTTCATTATCTGTATGGTCAGTCTTAGGATCCAAACATCGGGAATTAGTGTATGATCAGTCTTAGGGTCCAACACTGGGCCTTAGTGTATGATCAGCCTTAGAGCTACAACACTACTTCCAATATAGCCAGTATTGTGGTCATGTGCCACATAATGTGGCTGTTTGTTGTGTTTTGCAAACAGTTCAAAATGTTACAATTTAGGTCATTCCAAAATTAGGCATCTCTAAAATTCCTAAATTCACTAGTAATAATGCAAGGTTTTAAAGGTGACACTTGCAGCTACATTTTGAATGGCTAATAACATAAATCACATAATATAGTAATTAGTAGTAACCAGCAGTCTACATTGCTCTAGCAATGTGGTATTAATACTGTTTATGTCTCACCTCTTTATCAACCTTTTGCCATTGCTCCCACTGTTCCTCTGTAACATTTTTATTGCCTTTGGCCTTAGCTTTTCCACCTGCTTGAACTGCCCAGTCCCCTCCACCGCTGCCTTGAGGATTACCCTACATTCAAACAAAGTTTTCATTTTATTAATGCCAGGAATACAATAAATTAATGTGCAACATACCAACAGACTCAATCCAAAACAAGAAAGCTTTCCTGAACACACTAATGTTTTCCTCTGCTTAGATACAAAACAAGGCCTATACACAAGGGTTCATAGAGATTTTTCTAGCTTAATGTTACCACACTATACACACAAGGGTTTGTAGAGATTTTTCTAGCTTACATGTTATTACCACTATACACACAAGGGTTCATAGAGATCTTTCTAGTTTAAAATGTTATTACCATACAAACTAGGGTTCAGAAATCTTTCTAGGTTAACATTACTATCACTATACACACAAAGGTTCAAAGTGATTTTTCTAGCTTAATGTCACTACTACCAAAGGATATTACCCTTTATATAATTACAAGAATATAACTTCTTCCCCTGTTTCACAAAATTTCTTTGCTATTCGATATAAATTATATTCCAGGGGGAAACTAATGTAAATGGATGCCACTTTTTTGTTATTTTTTTATTTTTTTAAAAAATTAAGTCTACTTCAATTGCCAGTTCAGATTATGAGAAATTTGACAGTACCTGTAACTTCAAAAAATATTAAAGTTTCCAGCAGCTTGAACATACTTCCACATTCTGCTAGTCTCAATGAATCCTACAAGCTCAAAACAGTGCTGCAAATTTGCTTGCTGCCCCCACCCCTTTTTCCCCTTAGAAGGGTAGACTGCTTGCTCCCCCCTCCCTTTTTTTTCCCCTTAGAAGGGTAATAACATTTAAAAGCAAGAAAAGTCTACAGGAATATGTGCTGTATCATTCTTTATGGTTGTATAAGGTTATTAGAAAAACTATTACAGAAAATACTACACTGCTTAAGATTTAGCTTTTGTAAATTTATATTATGACATTAAAACAAGAGGCCCAGCTGGGCCTAATAATGCTCACCTGGCATACAAACATGTAATTCAACAGCTGACCATTTCACTCAGCAGGATTATGAAGTATTGCAAGTATACATCCTATCTCCCAAACTTCATACCTTTATTATTACTTGTAGTACTATATTGTATCAAAATTCTTTTTCAAAGATAAGAACAGAATATATATGTAAAGTCTCTTGCTCATAACCAAAGTCATCTAAGACCTTGATGATATAAACCTAAATAAAGAAAATAAATGAGAAATACAGACTTTTAGGTCTAGAGATGTAACAAACAAAGCATCTCATCAATATGCCCAGATCCTACTTCTTGCAGAACCTATCAAAAATAATCATAATATACGCTTATGGTACAGCAAAATCTGACTGAAAGTAGTTTCCAGAGTGGTAACAAGCTTGGCCAATATGATACAAGATTTCATCATGATCATGCATACATCTTGCTCATCACTAAACCCACCCAACATCTTGAAAATATAGGACCACTGAACAAGCTTGATGAAAATCTGACCAGAAATGTAGTTGCTAAACTGCTGACAAGCCCAGCCAATCAGAAGCAAAATAAGGTCATACAATAAAAAAGATCTTTTCAAAGTTTGATAAAAATCTGGTCAGAAATATAGCTTCAACAATGGCAACAAGCTCAGCCAATCAGATGCAAGATCATGCTACTTGCAAGCATGGATCATGCTCTTTACTGAACTCATCCAACATCTTGATACAAATTTATATATTAAATGTCTGATCAGCAATATGGCCCCACTGTTGTAACAAGCTCTGCTAAAATAAATGCATCATCACCTCAATAGAATGCATGGATCTAACTCATTATCAATCCCTCCAAAGATCTTGTTGTTATAAGCATACATACCAGGTTTGATCAAAATTGGATTAGAAATGTGGCCTATACAGTTGTAACAAGGTCAGCCAATCAGATAAAAGATTATATCAATAATATGCATGTACCTTGCTCTCTATCAAACCCATACAAGATTGTAATGAAATAAGCCCATTTAAAAAAATCTGATTAAAAATGTGGTCTGAAGAATGTTAACAAACTGCCAATCAAATGCATGATCGTGTCCTTAGTATGAATGGATCTCAGAGATCAATGACCTTCTGACTGGAATACAATGAGTACAAGCAAGATATGAAATGTTTACACTTCAGTTCACAAAAAATTCCTTTATCTAAAGAACGCTGTCTTCACGAAGCAAAAATTTAGTTTCCACAGATTGAGCAGTCACTGTAGATAAATGACAGTAACAGCTTATGGCTGGAAGAAACCAGTGTTGGTTAGGAAACAGTTGGCCACTAACCACATAAGACAGGTGACCATTACATACAAGGCATTTATATAGAAAATTTTCTGAGGGGTGGGGGGTTGGTTTAAACAATATTTATTTACAAAAGTCATCATGTAAAGTACTCAGAATCAAATGAGAGATATAGTAATAAGCATGAGTTTACTTCAGGCTCTTACCTCCTTTCAGTTTCTGAGAGGAACATATTTTGTACAGTCTAAATGGGATTAGAATTGCCATTATGAACAGGTGACCATTAGGACTGGTTGGACTATTCCAAGTGTAATAAAAATTAGATCTGGATGGACAACTGATGATGTATGACAGATGCAGGGCCATGTCATAAACTCACTAGGCCCTATGGTGGGTAGGTGACTTGAAAATATCTAAATACAATCCAGAGGCTGCTTATGATTTATGTTATGTATATCTCTATGGTGTACCTGTCCAAAATCTAATTTATGGTGTTCCTGACCTTGTCCAAAATCTAATTTATGGTGTTCCTGACCTTGTCCAAAATCTGATTTATGGTGTTCCTGACCTTGTCCAAAATCTAATTTATGGTGTTCCTGACCTTGCCCAAAATCTAATTTATGGTGTTCCTGACCTTGTCCAAAATCTAATTTATGGTGTTCCTGACATAATATATAGCTAATATTTCTCTGAGAGAACAGGTTAAATATTCAGCTTATTATATTGGAGGTAAACATGTTTATTTGAATTAGTCTTGGACACAGTTTTTACTTGGAAATTCCTAAACTTGTTGACAAACTATTTTTTTTTTGTGTTTTGGAGAGGAGGCAAACCTGTTCACAAATTTAAATGTGTTAGAGGAAGGTGACCTACGTCTGGACTCTGTTACTGTATCTTTGTTTCTTATATAATGTTGTTTACTTGAGAAATTACTCATTCTTGCCTTAACATCTTGAAGCAGAATCAGTCTTATTGTTGTGTTTAGTGTTTCATTTGGATGCATTTATTTACTGGAATTATAAAAGTGTTTAGTAATATTCTTGGACAGTTGACAATTAATTTGGAATAATAGTGAACTCAGACAAGAGCATTTTGGATTATTTTATTTTGATACATCCAAAGACTTTTAGCACATCACCATACTTCAAGCCAGTGGCACATTTGCACATTCAAGACTACAGGGACATCAGCACATTCAACATTGGAATTTATTTTGAACACTGCTTGAATTAACTGGTACTTCATACATTTGGACTTGTGATAGAGCTCTTAGGACTATTTGGGATATAATTCAAAAAACTGTAAGGGAAATATATTATTTGTTGAATTTTACAAAAATTTTTAGTTTTCACTCTTTATGTTACTTATTTTAAGGCCATAGAGTCATAACAATATAGCAAATAATGTGTTATGATATAGCCAATAATGTGCTATGATACAGTCAGTAATTTGTTAAGGTACAGACAATAATGTATTATGGCATAGCCAATAATTTGTTGTTGTTGTTGTTGTTGTGGGGCTTAACACCATTTTTCAGCACACGATAGGCTATACATGGCGGCCAGTATTAATGGTGGAGGAAGAAACTGGGAAATCCCCGGAAAGAACCACCGACCCACGAGAAGCTACTGGCAAGCCTTCTCACATATCCACATTCGCCGAATCCTAGACTCAAACCCACACAGACAGAGGTGAGAAATAATTTGTTAAGGTATAGCTAATAATGTGTTATGGTATAGCTAATAATGTGTTATGGTATACCAGTAGCAAATAATGTGTTATGATATAGCCAATAATGTGCTATGGTATAGCCAATAGTGTGTTATGGTATACCAAATATTGTGTCATTTTATATCCATTAATGTGTTATGATGTAGCCAAATAATATGGTATAGCCAATAATGTGTTATTGTGTGTGTTATGGTATAGTCAATAAGATAAGATAAGATAAGAATTCTTTATTTCAGACTACATAGTCCATACATCTAAATTAAAATACGGAAATAAAGTAAAACATTGTAAACATAAAAGAACATATATATCATATTTACAAGTATACAGACACATCTACAACAATGGACTGTGCCCTGCATTGTTAAGAATGAAATTAAGTGGCACATTTAAAGAGTAATTTGTTCCATCTACTAATAATATGAGAATTTAAATGAATGTCATAGTTCCAAAGTGATTTCAATATACAGTTCTCACTATTAGATAGTCTTGTTATCATTGAGAATACATACTTTCTCATTACTTCCTCAAAACTGAATACATTATAATTTACAAACATGTTGGAGGCACTGTTCCATCTAGGAAGACCTAATAGAAAACGAAGACTATTATTATAACCAATTACTAGTTTTCTTTTCATACATTCACTAAAGTTTGTCCACAGTGGAGCACAATACATAGTGCAGCAATAAGATTTGAATAATCTAATTTTGATACTCAATGAACAATTCTTAAATTTGCGTAGAAGCATGTTTGTTCTAGTACACAAATATCGATAATGTCTCATCATATCTTCATTATCTGACTGATTGGATTTCAAAATATGACCCAAATACATATAACTGTCGACATACGTAAGAGCATTGCCGTTAAGATGTACAGGAGGAGGTGATGGTAATTTAAAAGAAGTTGGCTGAAAGACCATGCATACTGATTTTTGTGTATTATAGATGATATCATTCTCTAATGCGTATTGTTCACATATCTTCAATAATTTCCTTAAACCTGTGATAGAAGGACTTATCAGTGACATATCATCAGCAAAACTAAAATTGTTAAGAAACAACACATTTGGTGGCAGACGTAACCCTACGTAACACTGGCCCAGGATACGATTTAACTCATCTATGTATATATTAAATAACACAATAATGTGTTATGGTACAGGTAATATAGTGTTATGACATAGCTAATAATGTGTTATGGTATACTGGTAGCCAATAATGTGTTATGATATAGCCAATAATGTGCTATGGTACAGGTAAAACTGTGTTATGATATAGCTAATAATGTGTTATGGTATACTGGTAGCCAGTAATGTGTTATGATATAATCAATAATATGTTATGATACAGCCAATAAAGTGCTAAAGTGGTGTTAAAGGCTAACCAACAACAACACTACATTCTGATATTTTTTTTTTGTACACACAGATGACTAAATTAACAGTTGACCATTTCATTAAGCAGGCTTATGTTGTACTGTAAAAACACAACCTGTGTAAAACTATTTCTCAAACTTTACATCATGTTTAACCTATTTTATATTTCTAAAACTTTATAAGAATGGTTTCCAAAGTTAAATGCATTATTAATCTTCTGCTCATAAATGAAGTCATTCAAGATCTATAAAGGTTAGGTTTACAGACCAATATGTAATTTGTGTGTATAAAATATAATTTGGAGGTTTGGGGGATTTCCTTTCACAATGGCTGGTGTTATTACTCTTGGTATTTAATTCTGAAAGTGTTTTAGGAGAAAGCATATTAGGGGCATGTGTTATTTTTTCATTAAAAAATCTCTCTCTCTCTCTCTCTCTCTCTCTCTCTCTCTATATATATATATATATAGACAGATATATACAAATAATTTCAAATGGAAAATTTAATATATGACATGCCATAACATAATTCACAATACATGCCATAATAAATAAATGTTGGAACTTTAACATGGCATTACTAGCAAATGCCAAATTCAATAACACCAAACAAGCAAACATGACTCAAAATTTCAAATGTGGTCAAAGTTTAAGAAATAATTACCTGTAAATAAATGTACAAACTTAAGCAGGGGTTTTGCAAGAAATAAGTTTCAAACACATATCCATAATTGTGCAAAGAAAATCTAATCCTTAATTAGAATCTTGCAAATAGCTTATGCCAACCTGCAACTGTACATTGTCTAACATCAATGCATCTAATTAAACATTTACTCGGTTACCATCTCTTCATCTACTCACAAAATATCACCATGTCTTAAGATCAAAATGATTCACCAGTTTTACAAATCTGATGTTATACACAATTATTTCTCTACTTAACGTGTTACCAGTTATATTTATATTTTCGTTATAAACTACAAATTATTAATTTTAATCCCTCAGGTATATTATCTTGCAAATTTGTATAAAATGTTCTCTTGAAATTTATTCATCTTGTATTATGATCTGTATTTTAAATCTGGTTTCATTTTTTGCAATGGGAAGAACTCTCTAACACCAACTTTGTGATTATCAATAGTTAATATCATGGGTTACTTCCCTTGTTTCCCTTTAGAAATGGAGGTAATGTTAAAAGAGAAAACAAATTACTCAGCATTTTAATTGAGAACTATCATACTCAATTTTGGTGCAAAATACATTGGAAAAATTGGAACTTTTTACTTACAATATGGGACAATTAAAGAATTGCTATAATAAAGGATAAAATTATAGGGCACAAACTGAATATTTTCCTTATGTGAAAATAAAAAAAAAACATACACGACAGACACAACAGATGGCACCATGCCTCCCATTTATTACAAATAGGGCATAAAGCTACAAAAGTTACATTCCTTTGCACAAACAGATTTCTAGATATTCAAAGTGTGTCAGAATTATACAGAACTGAACAGAAAGTTGACATAACCATAAAATGTTGATAATATCCACAACAAAAGGGGGCAATTATAATTGTAATCATAATCAATTCTAATCAATTACAATGTGAGCTGTAATCATTATCATAATCGTAATCACTAATTTCAGAAGCTCTATAATCATAATCACCCTTAACTGGCAGTGTAATTACATAGTGTAATCATGACTACAAATTATTACAGTTAGAGTGTCTGCATCCAAGGCAGACACTCTAACTGTAATAATTTGTAGTCATGATTACACAAGGTTGTGGGTCTGAACCTCTGCCAAGTCATACCAAAGACTTATAAAAATGGTTAGCTGCCTTGCCTGGCACTCAGCTTTAAGAAGTTAGTGTTAGGACTGGTCAGCCTGGTGTCAGGATAATGTTACTGGGTGGGAACTAATGCCACATGTATGCAGCATGATGCCCAGTGCTAAACATCACTATAAACTGCCACACTGCAGACACTGAAGTGATATGACTGAAAATTATTAAAGTTATGTTAAAAACCCAAATCACTCATCACACACAAATGATAATGACCAAAAAAAATCACTAATTATATTCTTAATAATTGTAAGAATAATAAAAGTTTCCATAAACAAAAGACCATGAATGTGGTGGCCAATATACAAGCTAATTTTTCTAAAAATATACTGTCTTATAATTTTAGGTAACCATGTGTTAATTAAACAATTCATGTTCAATTGACAACTGCTTCATTAGGTATAATATAGCAATTGAGTTGACTTAAATAAATGTACACAGCTTGGCTTCTGAGCAGATTATGCCAAATTTATACAGCTTAGCTGAGAAGTTTAGAAGGCCCGTATACAAAGACTTGTTGTGTGGCTCTTTATCACTGTTCTTTGTGAAGGAATTATTCAACATGCCTTCTCAATAAACATTTACACAGAGTTAAAATTGTTTTTCAGTTATACAATCTATGATATCTGCCCAGAACAAAAAAACGAGAAGAAGCAAATACCAAGTCAATTGTAATTGTAATCATCCTCCATAATCATAATTGTAATCATGGTTTTCAAATGAAGTGTAGTTGTAATTATAAGTGCCAAACAACCTGTAACTGTAATCATAATTGTAATCAAGCACCTGTAATTGACCCCATGCCTGATATCCACATTACAGGAATTATAGGACAATTTTCTAAAAAAGAGGACATCTATGGGATCCTATAATTTGCGTATGAATTATAGGTCAATTTTGTTTAAAAGAGGACTTCTAACGGCTCCTACATTCTGCATTGGTCAACTTTGTTTGAAAGAGGACTTCAACGGGTTCCTATATTCTGCACTGGAATCAAAGGCCAATTTTTTTTTAAAAAAAAGAAGAATTTTGAATGGGATCAAGTATTTTGCATTGGAATTATAGGAGGAATGTGATCAATGCTTCATAAATATGCACAGATCTCACCCATTATCAAACTTGTCAAAGATTATGAGAGACCACCCATTCTGTGAGCAAAAGGCAGTCTCTCAAGACAGGTGGTCTCAACAAAAGTTTCTGCAGGAGGGCCAGTTTTCAAGGTCAAAATTCAACTGGGTTTAAAAAGAAAAATACCTAGAATGACTGTACATATATTTTATTCATCATTCATAGTTCTTTAAAGTACTACATGCATTGAGCTCAAACTAATTTCATGTAGCAATAATGACAGAAACATGCAACATTAATATTTATATAAAATTTTGTGAAAATGTTAACATATTCATGATGGCTATAATAACAATTGTAGTTTTTATCAGGCCTTGAGTAGATAACAAATAAATACATAACCAAGAAATCAGGTGACAGAAATAACTTGTCCAGAAACAGAATATATTTATTTATAGACAAAAGCCAAATGCTAAATTCATTCACGATACAAATGGATTAACTTTATAAACAAAGGACATAACCAATTCGCAAAAATTATAACAGATGATAAGATCACGGACAGTGGCACTTTTGGCTTGGTGTTAATGTTTTAATAACTGTACCAATAATAAAGTAACAAAAAAATGAGTCTTTACAATAATTATAAGATTGATGTATCCATAAAATGCTAGTTATTTACGAGAAAAAGACCTCATTAGCCTCAGGCATTACGTATCACTTGTATATCCAACAATTTGTACCAATATGCTCCAGTGAAAGCCAGTTGAAAACATCCCTTATTCTCTCATTATGACATTATTTCCATTGTGCTGGGTTTTCACAACAGATGATGAACAAAACAAACCTCTAAACTGTGTATGCCCATGACTGCTTCTTTTAGAGAAAGTTAATCATATATGGGATTTGCATGTACATGACTATGGTAGTTTGTGACTTGTACTTGATTATATGACGCTACTAATGTGTATTAGAAAACCAGTAGGACAACTCAATCCCCCCACCCATTCAGAACAATCTGCAAATCTCTTGCACACCTTATTCAATATCAGGATTACAAGCACAAAACCAAGGTCATAAGTACTTTTATTTGGTTTGGGATGCTGTCATTCATGACTATGTTGAAATATATATTCTGCATCAAAATTATCATAAAAGTCATATTCAACAGGTGGTCACTCACAACAGTGCATTTATATCAATATCAATTCAAGAAGAATGACTTTGGTCATAAATCACAGTTGCTGCTCACAGAGGAGGTTGGTGAAATCAGGTTTAACTGTATTAGCATATCATTAAGGTCTGATCATATCCTGACAGAAAATACAGCCTCCCAAGTGGAAAAATACTGTGAGGTCCAGAACTGTCATGAGACTTAAATGGCTCAATCCTGAATTTGTCAGTCCCACTGACAAATACCCTGGATGAATTTCCAGCAGTTTGGAATACTGACTGCAATAACTGCAAAACATCTTTCCTTTTGATTCACTGAATTCAAGCCCAGGATAACAATCAAGCCAATGCTGTTGAAAATTTCTCTGTCTCACTTTATCCACACAGTACATATCACCCTACTTGACAACTACTTTTCACGTGATCATAGCATACACTGTCATTTAAAAATGAACAGTGATAGTTCCTTAATTAGTTTAATTGTTTTGCTTCAAATGCAATATTGGATGTTGAAATCAATCCTCTGAATAATCAATAAAAAAAATTAAAGAATCATTACTGGCATTAAACAGTTCATAAAGAAAACAGACACTAACACTAGTAAATTTTTTTTTTTTTTTTTGTTTTTGGAGGGTGCTCTCCCTGGTTGAACTTTGCAGACCATTTAGGGAGGCCCTCCTGCCCTATTTGTATTGATTGTGCTATATTATTTGTTGGTTTATTTTATTGTTCTCTATTCTGTTAGGGTTTGTATAATTATGTAAATTATATATATATATATATATATATATATATATATATATATATATATATATATATGTATATATATATATATATATATATATATATATTTAGATATATATATATATTATTTTTTTTTCACCATCCAAAATCGTCTAGACATTCGTCTGCTTCTAACTGACAGAAATATTCTTCCATCATTTTGACTTCCTTTTCTTTCTCTTCTTCTTCCTTTCTCCTCCGTTTCTCTCTCCTTTTGGCCCTTTCTGTTTCTCTTTCTTGTTCTGTTTCCATTACTACTATAGGACTTTGGTTCCCTGACATTGTTGTTTTTGTAGTTTTAGATTCCTGTGCTTGGGTTTGTTGATTGTATATCTGACTTTGTTGTTGTTGTTTCTGTTGTTGACCGGTTGTTGCTGTTGTTCTTTTGTTGCTGTTGTCTGATGTTAGTTTCTCCGTTTCTTGTACTTGTTGAATAGGTTTGCCCTGTGCTTGGGTTTGTTGGTTGTAATTCTGACTTTGTTGTTGTTGTTTCTGTTGTTGACTGGTTGTTGCTGTTGTTGTTCTTTTGTTTCTGTTGTCTGCTCTTAGTATCTCTGTTTCTTCTATCCGTTTTAAATTTTCTTGTATCCTCGTTTGTCTCTGGTTGCTTTCTTCTTTACTTTGTTGCTCTCTTTCCTTTCTTTTTTCATGTTGTTGTTGATTTTGCCCAAGTGTTTGTTGAGTCTCTGCTGTTAACCTCTCTGTTGTTCTTTGGACTTGTTGATTTTGTTTCCCTTGTTGTTTATTTTCTTGCTCTCTTATTTGTGTCTGGTGATCTTCGCCTGTTCTTTTTTCTTGTTGCAGTAGTTGGCTCTGTTGTTGTTGTTGCCTTATTTCTTGTTGTTTTTGTTGCTGTTCCTTCCCTCATCTCTGTTTAGGGATTGGCTTTTCCACATTAGTATTTATGTTGGTTTTGTTGCTGGGTTCAGGTTGGGTCTGTGCATTTTGTGGACATTTATGAGGAGTGTGTCCTGCTTTTCCACATCGGTTACATTTCCTCTTGTATATGCAACCTTTATACCAAGATTTTGTAATAAAGCCGTGTAGAAAGAATAAATGTTAACAATACAAATATAAAATAGATAAAGAAAACACTTATTTGATAATAAAAAGAAAGAAACTAACCTTGTATTGTTAACATTTATTCCTTTTTTTTCAACATGAGCATTAAAGAATAAAATATATCCATGAAATCCATATATGTAGCATAGGCTTACATACTGTAGCATGTATCACTTATGTCCTATATCACATGCCACGTTGTTCATTGACATGAACACTGAGAAACAAATTGTTTTTGGTTGTGCTCAAAGGTTTGAATATGTTATCCGACTGAAAACTGGATCCAACTAAATAGCAAACAAGAGGGAAATAATCAACCAATATCTTGAAGACAACTGTCATTCATGCATGACACGGTGTTAGGTGCAAAAATAATCAAGACTGAATTATATCCAGGTCTACAGTATGACAGTATCTCGCAAATAAAAATCATTATTTGAAAACACATTCACTTGAGTGTAAGTGGCAATCTTTTTGCCAGCATGGGTTACAAAAGTATCATTACTATTTACCTGCAGACATCAATGCTCCTTTGTATTAATTATTACTACAGATGCCAAGCACATAGAAGCCTGGGTGGTGACTAGACACAACTGGCAGCGAGTAGTAAACTCCTTCTTTGAACTTACCGACAGGACATCAAAGACAAAGGTTATTTTTATTACAAAGCAGACCAACCTCAGAAGCCGAGTTTGGTTACTTCTTATTTTTGTAAGGATATCAATTCAAAGTTTATTTTATTGTAAAGCAAGCCGACATTGGAAGCTGACTATGGATATTTTTTAAGTGTGCCGATCTTTTATTCTTTTCCTGAATATACAAAGATGGCTGAGATATGGAAGCAAACTTTGGTTCCTTTTCACCGGTATTCACAGAAATTTTGAAAATAAACTGAAACAATGGAACAAATTTTAAAGTTACACAATATAGTGCTTCATGCAGGGACGTCAATGACCCAGTATTGCCCAGAATATCTGGAGAAAAAAAAATCGTGATGAATTCATGAAGGCCAGAAGAGAAGATGATTTCACAAACGAGAGGGAAATAATCAACAGATATACTGAAGACAACTGCCATTCACACATGACACCGTGTCAGGTGCAAAATAATCAAGATTGAATTATATCCATGTCTACTGTATGACAGTATCTCGCAAATAAAAATCATTATTTGAAAACACATTCACTTGAGTACAAGTGACAATCTCTTTGCCAGCACTGGTTACAAAAGTATAATCACTATTTAGCTGCAGACATCAGTGCTCCTTTGTATTCAGAGCTGCCAACCCTCCAGACTCACAGTTAGTGAAAAGTGGGATAAAATTTAGTGAATTTTGAATGCAATTAGTGAAAAATTATATCATGATACTAACTCCATCCACTACAATGGTAAGTACTGCATTATATGAAAATCCCAAAATAAAAATAAAACATATTATTTACACTGATTACATGAACTACTTTATTTGCAGCCAAATTTACTGATGTAAACAAACTTCACACTATCTGTCATGATATGATGCTGTGACAATCTTAACTTCCTCAATCAGGCTATGGTAAATTTGTTTTCAAAACAGTTCAGGCTTCTTGCCAGCTGGTTAATCTTGGTGACTAAAATTGTTGCAAATTTTCAGCACCTAAGGAGGCACTAAAATTCATCTTATTTTTCTGCTGGAGGGGTGCTACAGCAGTATGCTTTTTCACATTGTTCTGCCACATGCCCACAGGGGCTCATATCATTGCTTACAATTTATCTATCATACATGTACTATATAGTAATATTACTACATGGCACATGTATGACAGGTAATTGTGAGCAACAATACCAGCCCTTGTGCACATTCCCAATTGTAAAATTTGTGGCACACTACTGTGCAAAAAGCATAATGTACATCGATGTTTGATGGCTGAATGCTAGGCCAGATTTTGGTGTACTCCAATCTATACTCCACTTTTTATGGAATGCAAATCTTTTTCCTTGGAGGTGAAAACATTTTAACTGCAGTGTAGCTTAATTATAAAATGGTATTAATCTAGAAGATGAAACGTGAATGGTGAACGATTAGTCATGTCAGCACATGCACAGAAAACTGTGAACTCAAGCAAATTACGATATATACTAATCTTTCAATCTCAAAAATTCCAACACTCGAAAAAGCTGTCTTCATATAGTTTGCTAACTTCAATGTACTTTTTGCTACCAATGTGCTTCCTCACATCATCCCTGCCACCATGCCCAATGCTCAAATTTGTGGCACACTATGTGCAAAAAGCAAGATGTATATCATTATTTGACGGCTGAATGCATGGCCAATTTTTTGTTTATTCCAAACTAAACTTCACTTTATGTGCAATACATTTCTTTTTCCTTGGTGGTGAAGACGTTTCAAGATACGATGCCAAGCGGTAATTCAAATAAGTGTCGGCGGCGCATACGCAGGGAAAAATTCTGGTTAGGCCCCAGTTTCTTTCAAAAGCATTTGTAAAACTACTCATATATATAGATTAAAATATGCTAAAATGCCTGCTCCGGGCCAACTGTACGAATTGTCTATAGTTCTACTAATATTGTGACTAGCAGTACCAGACCATTTCGACAACTGCCAATATCACAACTAGCACTTAATGGGAAAATTTAAAAGAATTGAGAATTATGGAATTCATGATCTTTTGCATGCGGCGTGAATCCATGAATCACTGTAGAAAGTCATGAAATTCAAGCCAAAATCATGAGAGTTGGCAGCTATGTGTATTAATTATTACTACAGATGCCAAGCACATAGAAGCCCGGGTGGTGAATAAACACAACTGGCAGTGAGCAGTAAACTCCTCTGAACTTACCAAGAGGACATCAAAGACAAAGGTTACTTTTTATTACAAAGCAAGCCGACCTCGTAAACCGACTTTGGATACTCTGAAGCTGTTTTTTTTAAATTTAAAGGCTATCAATACAAAGGTTATTTTATTGCAAAGCAAACTGACCTCGGAAGCCAACTATGGATTCTTTTAAGAGTGCCAATTTTTATTTTTTTTTGAGAATATACAAAGACGGCCGAGATATGGAAGCAAACTTTGATTTCTTTTCACCGGCATTCATGGGAATTTTGAAAATAAATTGAAACAATGGAACAATTTTAAAGTGACACAATACAGTGCTTCGTGCATGGACATCGATGACCCAGCGTCGCCCAGAAGATTTGAAGAAAATAAAATCATGTGATGAATTCATGAAGGCCAGAAGATATGCTGATGATTTCACCAATAATATGATATGATCATATACATGGATGAAATTCTAGTGTACTTTGATCGCATTCCTAGACGGACTGATGGTAGGATGGGAGTGAAAAGTGTGAGAATTAGCAAGACTGGTGCAGATTTGAAAAAAAACTGACTTTCATCCTTGCAGTTTCTGCTTCAGGTGATGTGTTGCCTCTAACAATTTTACACAGTATGAGAAAGCTAAAAAAATATTCATGCACCGAAAGAATGGATCGTATGTGTGCAAGGAGAAGGGCTGTGTTAATGAGATGCTGCTGCAGTAGATTAAAGAGTTTTATTGCAAGTACAGTTTTATATTTTTTAAAATAAAATTTCAGTTGGAGTGCATTTTCCGACATGTAATTTTTGAATGATTTAAAAGGTGTCCCACAACTTACAACTTGAAAAAAACGATGTGTCCCAGAACACACAGTGCACAAAAAACTACATTTAAAATTAATTTATGGTGTCCCGACAAATATGGTATTCCAACATATGCGGGAAATATGGTAATGCAATTATATTACGTACTATGTCTTCTTTCTTTTCACACTAATACTTATGCGTGATTTCTTTTTGTTGGTTTAAATGTGAAATCTCCACTTTTTTCAATTGTTAAAATAACTAAATCAGTGAGTGCATCTCTGGGTATTAAAGATCACTGTCAAATTTAAAATGTCTACTGTATCTCAGCATACAAGTCAGTTCCAAGATCTATTGTGGGCATCCACTATTACATAATTATATTGCTGCAAGTTTCTAATTGGGTCAATAAAATTTAATCCTTCCATTACAAGTCATGACGTGGATATATACAATGACCACTACATCCAGTCCATGATATACAACAGCATGGGTGGACTAATATCAAGGAGGAAAAGGTGGATTTTCCATAGACCATGAATGCAATTATATTACATACTATGTACTATATGTGAAAACAAACCAACATTATTATTTAGGTAATTTTCTGTCATATATATGCTGTTTCATTAACAGAATAAATTCATAAGGGTTTAATCTTGCCAAGAAACCATTCTGTATACATAAAATGATTAAGTTTATTTCCAGAAAAAGTATTAACATTCTATTACTGATCAGAATGAAAGTCATTTTCTTTACAAAAACATAATGGAAACCATGTCAGAATATCAAGTTTCACATAGGAATGCAGGTGACCAAGAATATGCAGTACTTGTATGCCCCAGATGACTTCGAACCAATCTGAATTGATATCGCTTCCCCCCACCACAAACACACACACACAAAAATGAAGCTATAAACATGCTCTACAGTGCCTTAAGTGCGACCGTGTTTTTCTTTCAAAACAATTTTTTAAAAATTTTTTTGAATGGCATATCCTTCAAGTACTTAGTTTGGAGAAATTGACTTTTGATTTTTATAACTTTTGGGATGCATCTCCGTTAAAAAATAGTTTGGTTTAGCTGGAAAAATAAACTAAAACCAGAAACAGTACTTCATTACTCATGTGCTGCCTAAAACAGTCGGTAATGCACGCAAACACGACTAGTGGGGTGTCCAAAATACCTGTGGACCACTTTCGGCATTTTTCTTTTTCTTTGCCTTCTTTTGAGAACTTTTGCTTTGCTGTGCAGGCTTTTCATTTGGCTTTCCCTCTTTTTGAACATCGTCATCATCATCATCTTCAATTTTGAGCAGGGCAAATCGAGAAGGTTTAACAGAAATTTTGGCCATTTCTTATTTTGGATTTGAACATCTGTGCATGTTTCTAACCGCAAATCCCGATATGGATTACCCGCCCTTGTTACGGGAGACTTACATAGTTTTGTTCAGAAGATTTTATTTCATTAATTGTTCGTCGCAATGTATTATGAAATAAATATTAAATGATTTAAGTTATATGATATGAAAATTTGACGCTAATATATATTTTTCTAAAAGCAAAACATTTGGAGTAAGTTTAAAATTATACAGTTTAACTTTATTTGGTATCAACAAATAGTCCCCAAGTCATATCATATGAAGGCTTTGATAACATCTTATCTGACATGTTTCAGCGTTTATTTTACTGATGTCATGATTTTCAACCTAGCCTGGTTCCCGGTCCCAGTTCGTATACTAGCCTAGTTTGCAATATGATTACCCAAGCAATATTTGTGATGCGGAATATTTGTATTGGTCCCGTGCGAAATTCGGGTCATGAATGTTGGTTGATTCGGACCAAGGCTAATTCTAATCACAGCTGCTTCGGTCCAATTGGGGCTGATGGCTGTCCAGATGGCTGATTCAGACCATGTGAAATAAAATAAAGAAAACCTTGTAACACGCATGGAAGTATCGGCATTGGTCACCGACGTTTTTTAATTCTTCATATTCATTTTTCATGCTGCTTCTTGGCGCTACTCATAACACATACCCTTTAAGGTCCACATGGATGGAATAATGTTGACTGTGATGAAGCACTCATGCATAAGCCATGTTGGACTGGTCGCCTTGTTTCTTGTGTGGATCTAACAAATCAAGGCCAATATATACGTTTCGGCACATAGGCAGTGATTGGTCCAGTGCACACAGCAATTCATCAAAATTAATGCTGACATGGAGAGCAAATAAGGTGAACAAATCCATTGTTTAGAAGAAATTAATGAGAAGGTTATCATTATTGATACTAAAGGCTTAAATGTCTGCCAGAGCAGTCCCATGAAAGTTAATGATTTACAATTATCTTCATTTTTTGCTAAACAAGTAAAGTTGTTTTTTTGTTTTTTTTACCTATGATTAAAAGTAAAATGGGCTTGACCAAAAACTATATTATGCTATTTCTACACCATCAATCCACAAAAATATGTTTAAACTAGGACCATATTCACTTGGGTTGTGCCTTTCTACTTGCAAACACACCTGGAAGAAGACCTTTAACATTAAAAAGTGTAACTTAGAATAACCAAATCAATAATGGTAACCCACCATCAGTATATTGTTAATGAACATTCTCTAGCAGAAATAAATTCACCCACACATTTTAGAATATAAATCCCTCAAATCCCGAGCTGGCAGGTACAAATGTTGTAATATATTTAATTTGTATTGTGTGCTTAATCTTTGTCCGTAATTGAGGGTAAAAGTTTGGGCCTACCCAACTAACGTCATTTTCAAAAATATGTTTAATTGGATTTGAGTTCAGGACCATGGTTTTCATCATGGAAAGTCTATTGTCTACCTGATTTTTTTTCACAATGTTTACTTGAATTTCAGCTCAAGGCCTGACCTTGTTTACAGTTTCATCTAATTTACCTTTAATATGATTTACTTTTTTTCAGAACATGCTATTGCAACATATATCAAGTGTGGTATATTTCTAAAAATTAAGAAAACAAAATTATTAATTCAGCTTTTAATTGTATTCACATTTAAGAGGAATTATTTGTCTAAATTACTTACTGGAATTGCAAAATGATCATTATCTTTTGGACAAAAGTGCTGTTTGGGATTATTGAGGACTCATTCAAAGACATTCTGGATTATGTCATTGCAGTCATATGTTATGTACATTTAATTTACATTATTTGTTAGCTGTGGGTTTTTTACATTTTAAATTTCATTACACATTATTGAAATGTAACACTGTATGCTGGACTTGACCGTGTCCAAAATTTAGTTCATTTCTGCTTGACCTGAATTTTTTTTAAAACAACTAATACATACCTAGCTAAGTTTTTTTCTATGTGTATGGGTTTAATATCAGAATTATTATTAATAAAAGTAAATATGTTTATTTGGGTCCAAGTCGAAGTCTTGGAATTTCCTCATTGTATTTGACATAGACATAGTCCAGGTTCTGGTTTCTAATAATACTTATATTTATATTTTCTAAACATCAGGGTCATTCTAGATGGTTATTTTCCATTAGGTAATAGTTTTTTTTAAAGAAAATGCTAATTGTCACCTGAGGTCAAGTAGAGAACTATATATAATCTTTTAATTGAGAGGATTTTCAGTCACGCTTTAAGATCTAGCACTTTCAAGTTGTATTATATGTTGTGTCCAGTTGGGCTGGAATTTATTTCTTCAAATTATTGAATTCAAGTGATTATTTTCTCTGGAAATACAAAAGTGCTCTGATAAAATTCTTGGATGGAGACCTTCACTGGAATTTATTGTGAATTCAAGGCTGGAATTATATTACTGTGATTCAACAAAAGACTGTTAACACATCAAAACTCTAAGAGATACCACAGACACATCATGGCCTTCAGTTTTGGATTTATTTTGGACTTTTGCTAAATTTTATTCACGACTTTAAATTATTAGGACTTGTATCTGTAATTCTAGGATTATTTTGGGATTTAATTCATAATACCATAAGTCCCTTTCTATTAAATTTTACTTTATATTCCACGGAAATAAATCATTTGTTGAATTTTAAAAAGCCTGTAGCTTTTCACTCTTTTCTGTTACTTATTTTAAGAGCATAGAGTAGTAACACATACATCAAGGCTATTGGTACATCAGCACATTCAAGATTCTTGAAATTCATTCAGAACAATTCTATACTTCTGGACCTGTGAGAGAAAATTTAGGATTATTTGGGATTTAATTCACTATATTTTTAAGTTCCTTGTAAGTTTTCACTTTGCATTCTAGGGAAATAAATTTTTTGTTGAATTATACAAAACTTGTTTCAGTTCTTTCTGTTGCTTATCACAGCATTGAAACATGAGAAATCAATGTCTAACGTCTTTGATAAATCTTAGCATTGTTCTTAAATATTTAATAAGAAAAACTATCCAATACAAGTCTAGACATTGAATCTGGAACATGGATGTTTAGCTTTGGAAATAGATACAGAAACTTAATCAAAATCTTACAAAAATGACAAAGAGTGTGGTGTGATTTAGATTTTTAACATAGCTTTAGTAATTTTTCAGTCATATCACAACTATGTCTGCAGTGTGTGGCAGTTTATACGATGTCTAGTACTGAGGCATCATGCCACAGACATATAGCATCATGTCCCACCCAGTCACATTATTCTGACACCAGGCCGACTAGTCCTAACCTTTTAATGCTGATTGCCAAGCAAGGCATCTGCTAGTACAATTTTTATAAGTTTTTGGTATGATTGAGCCAGGGTTCCAACCTGCAACCTCCTGGATCTGAGTCAGACACTCTAACCGCTTAGGGAAATGACAAAAGACAAGCTGCCAGACATCTAAAAACTACTCCAAACAAATTTAGGAACAGTCACTTCCATCATGGCTGAACTGCAGTTATTGCCTTTTTTACTAGTGAGAAGTGAATGGATTTGCTTATCAGTGCTATACACGATGGCTAATGGATATCTAGCCACCAAGCCAGATACATACCTGACACACTTGGTCTGAAAATACCATATGTTATCACAGGGCTGGACTATTGCCACTTAGAGATAAATCATTGTCACTCAACCAGTAAGTACATAGAATTCACTCCCCTTAACTGTTGTTGAGTCTCGGACCACACAAACTTTCAAATCAAACCCAGACAAACAGTTTACTGTAATTATTGAAACTACCTTATCCTTATATTTATGTATTTATCCCTTACCCACCCCCGAATTCTCAAAACTGTAATCTACCTATTGTCCCTATACTTTTGGCGGATTGAGTAACTACAGAACAGGAAACATTGGTACTCAGCAACAAAAGAAAAAAAACCAAATGCAAGAACAAATCTTTCTGACACTAAAGTTTGTACTATTTGTTAGTTGGAAGTTTGCTTCCTGTAAAATTTGGTCCAATTCTGTTCAGTGTCGAGACTCGAACCACCATTAAATGCTATCACATTCTGCTCAGCAATTTTTGGCAAGCCTTCGACAATTCTCTGTGTCAATCTTGGATGAAATTGGATCAGTGGTTTTTCTTTGGAAGTTTCAAGAATTGTTGATGGACATCATAAAAGCAATGACTGATGACAGACAACATGCTGGATGCGGGACTTTACCGTAAGTTGACTTGGCTTTACGGCATTGTAAGTAAAACAGGTTAAGAAAATCATGTCAGTCAATAGAGGTAAATCTACTGTTATGCAATCATAGTACAGTGTCTTTATTCTTTAGTATACATATGAGAGGCAGACACTTTCAAGCTCATTTTCAGTGAATTAGATAATGTGATAACCTGTGTTACCTTGATTACCGGTACTTGTGAAACTCATTTATTCCTAAAATCAGTCAAGCTAAGCATACTTACACCCACTTACCTACAGCTTTTTCATAACCACTTATGTACAGCTATAGTTACTTCTACTTCCTTACTACTACATTTACACCCACTTTTCTACTGCTACATTACACCCACTTTCTTACTGCTATTTAATTTGAAAATAGCTCATTTGTAAGAAATTTAAGAACTTTTTAAACTGCAATGATCGAAATAAGTTAAGCAGACACTTTTTACTCTAAGGTATTAAATGTCTTTTTTGGGTAAATTGTTTCCTGTTTATGATGGAATAGTGATGATCAACATACTGGAGTGTTAGTCTTACAAATATGGAAGCTTTAGAGATCCCAGTGGGATGTAGTTACCTCTGACATCTCAAAGGTTGACACAAACAAGAAGAAAATCAAAATGAAAGTATTAATTTTTATTCTATTAAACAATTTTAACATAAAGTGTGTAATACATTCAACATCAAGTCCCTTGTAGTCACATATAACATGCTTCATATGAATAGTTTAATGAAAATGGAATATGGGAATGCAAATATGGAATATTCATAGAATTATGGTAATTAAAATTGTATATTACCCCAGCTAAATTAATGGCATATCTATCTGTATACAATAAAGTCTGTATTGCAAAGATGGGAAAGTCACTTATGCAAATTATCCCGTCTATACCACACATACCTCTTAAAGAATGTGACAATCAACTAAATTTAGTGTGTAATTTGCACTTACAGTATAGGTATACTAGTACATGAATCTGCAGGGGTTGATATTAAAAGAACTTCATAGATATTGGTTGAACATAGGTTGTGAATGAAATTAGGCCAAATAGAAACCGAGATGAAAAAGAATTAAGTTTAGAACATGCTCCCAATTTGCTCATCAAGATGGTGTATCGTCTTAGAATACTTTATGCAAAGTTGGGATTTGTTGGTTGAAGATATAATAATAATAATAATAATAATGAGGACTTTGTATAGCGCCTAACCTTTAGAAGCTCTAAGCGTTTTACAACATTTGACAACACTTAAAAATCATATACATGTATAATGATATGATTACAAAAATAAAAACAAACACCACGAAATTAGAAAACAGAAAACATACTGTAAATATTTAAGGTAAGGAAACATTATTAGGTCTTTTGGTCTGTTCTTGCAGTTGAAATAGGTGAGTTTTAAGAGCTCTTTTGAATGAGATCACTGTGTCTTTGTGTCTAAGTTCAGTGGGCAATTCATTCCACATTGCTGGGCCCAGGTATGCAAAAGAACATTGTCCATATGATTTCATTTTCATAGTGGGAATAATGAGAATACGAGTGTCAGAAGAGGAGCGTAAGTATCTTGCTGGTGTGTACACATGGGTGAAGTCAGATAGGTATGTTGGACTGGAGCCCGTCAGTGAAACATAGCACAGAGAACAAATTTTGTGTTTAATTCTGGATTGAATGGATAGCCAGTGTAGGGTACAGAGCAGGGGGAGGCATGCTGAGACTGATCGTGGTACTCTAAGGACGATCCAAGAAGCTGTGTTTTGAACTTTTTGAAGTTTCTGGAGTAGATATTGAGACGAACCAGACAGAATTGAGTTACAATAGTCCAGTCTTGAAAGTACTAAGGAACACACAAGTGTTTTAGTGGCATCAACTGAAAGATACTTGCGAATGGAGCTGATGCGTCTCAGCTCAAGATATGCAACCTTGCATATGTTCATGACATGTTGGTGCAATGAGAGAGTACTGTCGAGAGTAACACCTAGGTTTTGTACTGACTGTGAATAAGATACGATTTGTAGAAAGGATAAAAATACATCTTTGATCTTTGTACAATCATGTCTCTTTGTATTTTAAAAAAATGGTCTTGGAAATAAAAAAAAATGTAGGAAATGCTCAATAACAAATAAAGGGGAATACCTCTGCTGTCAGTGCTAATCAATTTAGTCACGTTATTAAAACTGGAAGACATCTTTCCAAACAAACTTCCCAATTAAATGTTTATTGTTACAGATTTGATCCAAGCCAATAAGTTATTCCCAAATTAAAAATGGTGTAATTTGGATAAAATATTTTCATACAAAACTATGTCAGAAGCATTATTTAGACCGAAATAGAATCAAACAAAGTTGTTTCTCTTTTTGCATGTTGTGCACAAATTTGTTAACTAGCATCTCACATGAGTTCTTTTCTTGAAATCCACGCTGTAGTTAATAAAATATGGGCTGACTGTTGCTGTATTTAACTTATGGATGACACTAAGGTGTGTTCCAAGCTTTTGTAAAAGAATACAGGCTAATGAAATAGGTCTCTAATTTGCTGGTTTGTATTTTTCCTTTTCTAATGAAGACTGAGGAGACATTTAGCTATTATCCAGATTATAAAAACAGAACCTAGAAAGATTTTATTTCATGTGTATTTCTTATATCCAGATTACAAAAACAAGACCTACAAAGGTTTTATTTCATTTGTGTTTGTAAAGTTTCCACAAATTTAATTAAATACAGTCACAATTGATGGCAAAACCACAAATATTAGCAAGACCTGTGTGGCAGAGTGGTCCAAAGCACTCGCCTTTTTCGATCACTGCCACTTCACCTCTGTCTGCATGGGTTTGAATTCTGGACCCAGCCAATGTGCATATGTGAAATAGCTTGCCAGGAGTTTCCTACAGATGGTTCTTACTGGGGTTTTCCCTGGTTCTTTCACTACCAGTTATAATAGCTGCCATGTATAGGCTATCACGTGCTGAAAAATGGCATACAACCCAAGGCAGCAACACCAAATACTGGCACATGTCAACATATAAAATAAGGTCACCTTCCTACTTTACAGACACAAAATCTGGCACTCTGGTTAAAGAAGTTAACTTTCCTCAGTTAATCAGGGTATCTTAAAAGAGTATTTTCAAAATATTATGATTGTATTGTACTCCCTGATATCTTAAACATTTACAAAAAATCATTCTTAGACAGCATGCAAACAGAAAAGATTTTGAAAAAGTCTCTATATCAAGAATAAAAACTGAAATGAAATGGCACATCTGAACATCGGTAATTCTGAACGCTAAGCACTTATTGTAAGCACAATCGTCTCTATGAGGAGCTAACTAGGAACTGAAATGACCGGCTAGTTGTTTCAATGTACAAGTAGTCATTATTAATTGGTGTTTATAAAATAACATTGTGATAAACAAGAATACTTCTGAATGTTAAGTATCCACAGCCAACCACCTGTACAATAATGTTCCATTGTTAAAATATTATATTTTACACCACATATCAATTCATATATTGCAACAATATGAAAATACATGTACCATAAACATTATGAAAATACATGTACCATAAACGATATAAAAATACATATACCATAAACAATATTCATGTCATAATATATGCAAAATAATAAGAAACTCTATTTTATCACTCAAGCTGTTACTGCTTCCAGCATTTATATGGGTTTTACCATCTCTGATGTATATAACTGAACACTAAATATACTGTCCAGAATATTGGAGGGTCTGGTTAATCACAGTTTAAACATTTCATGAAGACTTTTATTTTCAAATGATAAGGAAAACTGAACGAGGTGAAAACAAGCAAAACTGAAATATGCATCACAACATGTAGAGAAAAACATACAAGGGAATACATCTTTAATATTGGTCGGGTTACAATGTTTACAAAAAACACATACTTTGATATAGTGCAATGAGATATACAGAACAGTATTACATTACAATATTAATTTTTATAGGGTATATACACCTAGTATCAAAAATATCAGATACACATATGAACTGCATGCATAGGATAACATGTAGTGCTCATAAACAATGTTGAATATCATCTGGTATATCCTTCACCATCATGTTTGCTAATAGGCAATGTATACTGGTACCTTTTTTCATGGCTGATTGATTGTACAAAGTAAGTAATCTGACTGAAAACTGCATGAATTAAATAAAACTTATTACAAACTAGGCAGAAGAGTAATTAGAACTTGTGACAGTAAATGGCATTTCTACAAGTATCTTGACTGGCTTCTTGTATACTCGAATCCTCAGCATGATGCCAGCCTACTACTTAATCAAAGGTATCAAGTCTGAATGTTGTGAACAGAACTTATGTTCAGACTTGAATCTAAGCTTAGAATGCAGTGATCTGACTGGTTGAAATTTAAGTCTGACTTCAAACTGACCAATCAAATGTCTTACATCTACAATTAACTTAATGCTCATGCTGGTGAAATTGAAGCCGGACTACAACATTTTTTGTTCCTGTTTCGAATTAAATTTATGTGCAAAAAGACATGAAGCTATCCATCTTAAAGAATGAATAGAATATACAAATTAAAAACAAATCTACATAAGGTTGAATAATCATAAGCAAAAAGAAATCCTGAAATAAAAAAGAATGTAACTGATTACAAATAATTCTTAGTCTCAATGTTAGACCTAATTCAAAACTGATGACTGATCAGTGAGTTGACATTAGCCAATCAGACGTCAGAATTTTGAGTTGAGTCTTGAATCTGAGTGTGAAAATTGTTCCTAACCTTGGTCAAGGTCAAAATTCACATACAACAAGTATAACAGAAGTCTGGAGGACACAGAATTTTGCTTTGAAATACCCTCCAAATTAAGGGATCCTTGGAATATCCAAGTTGATCATGTATGATTGTACAAAGAAACAACATGATTTCCACTTCATTCAATTTGTTCTCATTGATCTGTATTTTTTTAAATAATTATATTGTTCATGATGAGATACTAAAATGCATCAGTGTGAGGAATACTGAAATGTATCAGTTTGAGGAATACTGAAATGTATCAGTGTGAGGAATACTGAAATGCATCAGTGTGAGGAATACTGAAATGTATCAGAGTGAGGAATACTGAAATGTATCAGTGTGAGGAATACTGAAATGTATCAGTGTGAGGAATACTGATGTTGAGACACCCTCAAAACTACTTTCTTTTCCAATTTAGGAAATATATCAGTCAGTATTAATTTTTTTCCCATGTTTGGAGCTATATACTTTTCTAATCTTCTTTCTCTCCTACTCTCCCTTTTCTCTCTCTTCCATCAAGATGAACAAATTAAAATATCAGCACATTTTCATTCAGAACCAATAAGATGTCATAATTAGTCTTCTGGTGAAAACTCCATGAAGATTTTCAGGATGACTGTAATGGTGACCATACTGGATGCCATACTGGCAACATTTTCATAAAGTACCAACAAAACATCATAAAAAATCTTTGACCTACTGTCAATATGACTGGAAACCTACTGTCAATATGACTGGAAATCTACTGTCAATATGACTGGAAAGCTACTGTCAATATGACTGGAAATCTACTGTCAATATGACTGGAAATCTACTGTCAATATGACTGGAAAGCTACTGACAATATGACTGGAAACCTACTGTCAATATGACTGGAAACCTACTGTCAATATGACTTCCAGTCTAGGAGGAGAAGTGATAAGATTTTCAAGATTGCCATCTTGGCGGCCATACAGGATATCAGTTTGGCTCCATTTTTATTTAAGACCATCTAAGTTCCAGTGAAAAACACCAGACTGATTTGAATTTCCATTCACAAGGAGTAGCAATAGCAAGATTTTCAACCTGGCTGCTATGGTAGGTATACTGGGTGTCAGATTAGCACAATTTAGGACCAACTAGACTAGGAGTTCATTAATGAGACCACTATGTTGATAAAGCATCTATTAGTGAGACCCCCATGTTGATATAACCATCCATTAGTGAGACCCCCATGTTGATATAACCATCCATTAGTGAGACCCCTATGTTGATATAACCATCCATTAGTGAGACCCCTATGTTGATAAAACCATTCATTAGTGAGCCCCTATGTTGATAAAACATCCATTAAGTGAGATCCCCATGTTGATAAAACCATCCATTAGTGAGATCACCATGTGATAAAACCATCCATTAGTAAGATCCCCATGTTGATATAACCATCCATTAGTGAGACCCCCACGTTGATAAAACCATCCATTATTGAGACCCCCATGTTGATAAAACCATTCATTAGTGACACCCCCATGTTGATATAACCATCCATTAGTGAGACCCCAATACTGATAAAACCATTCATTAGTGAGAGCCCCATGTTGACATAACCATGCATTAGTGAGACCCCCATGTTAATATAACCATCCATTAATGAGACCCCAATGTTGATATAACCATCCATTAGTGAGAACCCCATGTTGATATAACCATCCATTAGTGAGACCCCCATACTGAGATAACCATCCATTAGTGAGATCCCTATGTTAATAAAACCATTCATTAGTGAGACCTCAATGTTGATATAGCCATTGAAGTGAGACTCCCTTGTTGATAAACCATCCATTAGTGAGACCCCCATGTTGATATAACCATCCATTCAGGAGTAGTGATAAGAAGGTTTTCAAGAAAGCCACTTTGGATGTAAGATTGGTACCATTTTCATTTAGGATCAATGAGACATGATAAGAAGTCTTTTGGTGAAAATGCCATGCCAATATGACTTCTGTTCAGGAAGACTGATAAACTATTTTCAAAATGGCTGCCATGGTGCAATAATGAATGTCAGATCAGCACAATTTTTCATTTTGGACATCATAAGACATCTTTCAGTGAAAACCATATTTTTAATATGACTATCCATTCATTAGAAGTAGCAATAACAGAATTTTCAAGATGGCTGTTATGTCAGCCATATATTGGATGTCTGAGCAGCACCATTTTTTTTTAGGACTACATGTATGTTTCATGGTAATAAGTAGTTTAGGAGAAGTAGTGATGACAAACTTGTGCTAATGGAAGGACAACATGCAGTAAGCCATCCCATATACTCCTCTGGTTTATGACCAATTGAGCTAACAAATGGTTTCATTTTGTATGAAAAACAGTCATGAATTTGAAAAATACAGTTTGAAATATTGTATGTGGGAGAGAGATGTGTGAAAAGTCACTACTGTACAAAATTGTTGTAAAATTTGTGAACTTCTTAGACATACAGTAAGACATCTGATAACCACCCTGGCATAGAATGGAAAAAAATATGCAAGTTAATGGTGTTTGTATTAAATAATAATAAAATGAAACTCTAGACATGACAATACAATGATTCCACTTGTGAAATATTTCCTTATGTGCACTAAAACAAATGTATATCTCTTCTATAATTTCATTTCTATGACAATACAGAACTGATTGGATGATGGTTTCGGTAGCTAGTAGCATCATCCCTTGGTTTCAATGTACAAGTACAGAATATATGACCAACTGAGCAAACTGTATTGTTTTTTTTAATGATACCCTATTTTTGAAAAGAGTCATTTATAAGAGCAAGCAGTTTTGGACAATCATGCTGCCACTCACTTAGCAATGTCAAAGATTTTGCGCGAAACTTGACTTTGTTTCCACTGCTACCACTATGATACAGATCTACACATCAATGGAATAAAGTATTTATTCTGTGGAAATGGCAAAGAGATGGAATAAAGTATTTATTCTGTGGAAATAGCAAAGAGATGGAATTAAGTATTTATTCTGTGGAAATGGCAAAATGATGGAATAAAAAATTTATTCTGTGGAAATAGCAAAGAGATGGAATTAAGTATTTATTCTGTGGAAATGGCAAAATGATGGAATAAAAAATTTATTCTGTGGAAATAGCAAAGAGATGGAATAAAGTATTTATTCTGTGGAAATAGCAAAGAGATGGAATTAAGTATTTATTCTGTGGAAATGGCAAAATGATGGAATAAAAAATTTATTCTGTGGAAATAGCAAAGAGATGGAATAAAGTATTTATTCTGTGGAAATAGCAAAGAGATGGAATTAAGTATTTATTCTGTGGAAATGGCAAAATGATGGAATAAAAAATTTATTCTGTGGAAATGGCAAAGAGATGGAATAAAAAATTTATTCTGTGGAAATGGCAAAGAGATATCTTATTCCTTATTGGCAGATATTGGTGGATGATAATAAGGAGCATGTTGCGATATGGATGGTGTGTGTTCTTTGTCTGGTCAACTAGTAGAATGTTGAAAAGTCCAAAGCTGTAAGTGGTTCTTGGGATCACAGAGATTCATAAATAGTAGTTTATCTTCACGGATCTCCAGACATAGGCCTGAGTTCATATGCCTCAGAAGTCCATCCTGAAATCAGCAAAACACATTTAAGAATGTAAGAAACTGACCATAAATGAAACTTCTAATATTTCTTGCAATTTTCCAGAAGTAAGAGCATGGGGCAAAATACTTTATTGGTACATTAAATAAATTGGTACATAAATTGTACTGGTACATTAAATGCACATTAACTATATTAGTACATTAAATACATTGGTAAATTAACAGGACTGGTACATTAAATACATTGGTACATAAAGTGTATTGGTACATTAAATAAATTGGTACATACATTGTATTGATATGTTAAATACATATTAACTGTACTGGTACATTAAATGCATTTGTAAATTAATTGTATGGATACATTAAATCGATTATTTGGCTCTGAACAAGTTTACACTGATAGAGACAATAATAAAATAAAAACAGTGTCCATAGATTAATGTATATTTCCATTTGTTCTTGATAATCATTTTCTCATGATTGGCTACTGGTTGTTTTTTTTATTTCATGATGTCCAATCATGCAGCAGATGTTAAAATTTGCAAATATATTTCCTCAAGAACTCTGCAACAGTAAACATTGGCATGAAGTGTCTAGCCTGCATAATGGGTAAATAGTTTTCAATTTAGAAATGAAAACCAGAGCGTATACTTGAGGCATACTGTAATGGTTCATAAAATTCCAGCTGAACACAGTAATTAATGTAAAATACAAGACTTTCAAAAGCAGACACACAGATTCTTAATGCTGATGCAAATGATGCCGCCATTACAAACAAGACAGGAAATATACATATGATATACAACTTTAAACCAAAAATAAATCAATCTAAATATTGGTGCCACAAATGGAGATTCATGTTATAAATGGAGTTTTCAGATAGTTTGTGCATGTTATTGTGTTCCATCTTGAAATGTGGTTTGTAATATACAATTGGTATTTCATGAAAGAGGGGAAAAATGATATACCTTGGAATGCTGCCAATTCTCCTTCTTGTTCTGGAAACACCCCTCCATAAAAGGAGTTTTCTCGAGGTAGCCTTTGACCACAATACATTGCAAGTTAGTGCGTAGTTGCAGTGTTGATGTCAAAGCAAATGTCTGAAATATACCAGTAAGTATAATTTGTAATATTTGATGTGTATGTAAGTGTGTGTGTGTGTGTGTGTGGGTGGGTGGGTGTGTACACACACGTCTGTCATATCCAAGAAATATCGGACAAATCCAATGATAACAAGGCATTCATTCAAATGGAGATAAAACTGATACAGGCCATAATTGTTCAGAACAGAACACAACATAAAGTTTATTCTGTACCTTAGGCCTCTGGCCCATAATAAATAACATAATAAACAAATAAATTACACTGTTTCATAAACAGTATAGTAAAATACACTTGCTAAGGTGTTACTATTGATACTGTTTAATAACTTAACTTTTAGTTTGAAAGCAAAGTACACAAATTTTGAAACATTTGTATTGAGGCTTATTTTCTGAGAGGACATTAAATTTGTAAATTTATCTAGTGAAGGGTTGATACAATACATCTCCAAGATATTTCTATCTTAAATTTTGAAGTACACATACAAACAATATAATACTTGTCTTCTATGCATCTGATATTTTCTTTAAGACATAATTTTCAAACTCTTTGAGATTTTTCAAGTTTAGTGTGCCTTCCTCGTTCTATCATTGAATCATGTTTAGAACATCAAAAAGATGCAAATGCTTTTCTAAAAGTGAAAGGTAGATCTGATGTTAAATAATATCCAATAATGACTTGCACTGACTATAATAAATATACATATGACATGTACTGACTATAATAAATATACATATGACTTGTACTGACTATAATAAATATATATATGACTTGTGCTGACTATAATAGATATACATATGACTTGTACTGACTATAATAAATATACATATGACTTGTACTGACTATAATAAACATACATATGACTTGTACTGACTATAATAAATATACATATGACTTGTACTGACTATAATAAACATACATATGACTTGTACTGACTATAATAAATATACATATGACTTGTACTGACTATAATAAACATATTTTGTACAATTGCCTATTTTATTTCAACAGATCTATAATGAAGAACCCAAAAAGTTTGCCTGACCATAGTTAGAAAACCGTTTCTGTCATCCATTTCTTGCTCTAGCAATGCAAAACCAAAACCATGAGAGAATAAAAAAATGTCTAACTTTACTGGCCCATTTGCTTTTACCAGCCTTATCCAGCTTTTTTTAACATAACATTGGAAAGGATATCTGCTTGTCAGCAGATGTGTAATTTTAGTCCAATACTTTACACATCCAAACATACAAGTTGTACTCAAAGGGTATAGTCCACATTCACCAAGATAAACATAATTCTTCACCTCATCTGTACATTAAGATATCTTTTACAAAGTCTGTGTTGAATTTCTGGTGAATATTCCTAATACCATGTTTAAACTGCAACACAATATTTGTTTCACCATAGCATCAAATATTTGAAATATATCCTGTAATCTTCCAAAATATTTATTAATATCTAAAATTCTAGATACTGCTTTCAATGCTCATGATGCCAATGTGGTTTTTGCCACAGTCCACCCCAACATCAATGTTAAAAGCAACCCATATATTTATAAAATGACACTGTTTCAATAGCTTTGCCCACATAATACCAACGCTTGTTATTTCTCAAAAAGCCACCATTTTTAAAGACATGTATTTTGTTTTTGCTAGATTAATTTCCGTTTCTGTTTCAACAAAGAATTCATCTGTGGCATTAGTTATTTCTTGTTGCAATAACTGTACAGTTTCAGCACAATTATCCACATCATCTGGATACAATAATGCAAGATCACTGTGTTGAAAAATACCCATATTTAAGCTTAGTTCAATAAAGACAAAAACAAATGGGCTTAGAATGCATCTTTGTCTTGTTCCCACATTGCAATTACTATATTTGGTGTTGTATATGGCTTTTCAAGCAAGAATACATATTTTTAAATTTGTAAAATATTTTCATCAATACCTTTCTGTACAAGAGAAAATCAGTTTATTATGTTGTACATGATCAGAAGCATTTGAAAAGTCCATAAATAAACAGTAAACCTACCACCAGATTTACATATATACTTCTGAACAACTTTATGCAAACTGGATATATTATCACAAGTATTGTAGTGTTTTTTAAAGTCAGACTGAGATTAAACTATTAGATTATTGCTTTCTTCCCATCTATTCAAAACAGGTGTGAATATTTGTAGAGTGCATTTATTAGAGAAACTGACTTGTAATTGCTGGGGGGGGGGGCGGGTTTCATTCTTAAATATTGGGCATATTACACTTTTGACGACTCTTTTGGAATTGTCTGGTTTTAAAGATCCTATTAAAGAGCACATTAAGAAATGAAATGATGCATGGTAAAAATCAACTGGTAGCAAATGATCGGAATCTTGTCGGGACCCGGAGTTTTATTTTTCAAAAAGCAAACGCTATCAGTTATTTCTTAATCTGTAATTGGTTTAATCCATTCCAAATTGTCATTCTCATTTCATAATTATTACAGTTTTCATGCTTGTCAAGGAAGACATCAAAGTGTTACTATGATTGGTGGCACACCATATCTGTGGTGAGTGGTGGCAAATTCAAACAAGATTACAGTCACTGGCAGATTATACGCCCACACAGTGTTTCATAGTCCTCTATCAAGGCACTAGCAGGGCATGGTTGACCTATGGTCAGTGTATGAAACTTTGAATAAAACTTACCAATAGAAATCAACCAATAGACTTACAATGACCACCTTTGACTGTTAGACATGAAAATCTACAGGTATTTTTATAGCTTTAAGTGTGAGCCATCCATAAAATTTGGTCAAGGAACTTACTCTAGAGCAAGTTATTATGCAAAACCCAAATTTCTCTGAGTCATAATAACCATGATGATCTTAGACCTTTTAAGACAAAATAAATAGGCCTCTTCCAAACATGAAGTGAAAACCCTCCACAAAACTTTGGTCAAGGTCTTGAAGTCACTTATCTCCTTTCTGTTGCACTGTCCTTGACCTGTGATCTTTTGATACAAAATTTGTAACCTTCTGCCTTACTCCAAAGGCAAGCCATCCATAAAGTTTAATTCAGGTCAGTAATGCAGAACTAACATTATTGTGCAGAAAAGTTGATCTTGCTCAGTTGTGGTGACTGACAATGGACCTTTATGACTTAAAAGTGTGCGCATGTGTGTGTGTGTTTGTGTGTTTGATTTCGATTTTAGTGTAGCTTTAAAACAATTTTAGTCATATCACTACTATGTTTGCAGTGTGGCAGTGTATAGTGATGTCTAGCACTGGGGCATCGTGCCGCAGACCTGTAGCATCGTATCCCACCCAGTCACATTATCCTGACACCAGGCCGACCAGTCCTAACACTAACCTCTTAATGCTGAGCGCTTAGCGAGGCAGCTGTTAGTACCATTTATATAAGTCTTTGGTATGACGGGTGGGGTGGGTGGGTCGAACCAGTGACCTACATTGCATCCAAGGCAGATGCTCTAAACACTAGGCCACTGGAGTGCTCCCTTACCAAAAGTGCAAGCCATCCACAAAGTTAGATCTAGTTTTCTTCAATGTAGATTTCATGTTATTGTGCTTTTTTTCATTTTTCAGCAACAGTGACCCTGATCTTTGGTTTCAAAATCAACAGGCATTTACCTTACTCCAAATGCAAGTGACCCACTGAGTTTAGTTCAGCTCCTTGATCCAAACTTATGTTAGGCAAAAAATAAGATATGTGTGTTTCCAGTAGGCCAACCATCCCTGTTTTTCATTGCCAACCCTACCACTTCTTTTCCCAGTGTAAAAAAAAATTTAAAAGGAGAAATTAAAACAACTCCCAACAATTTCTGAAATTGATTTGTGCATTTAACTGAGCTAGTTTTGCCCAGTACTTGAAGCATGTAGTAGGTTATACCGGTATATACTAATCATTATAATACATAAAATGTTTTTAAAAAATCTACCTACCCGCCTTAATTTTTAAACCAGTGAACTATGAAAGACATATTTTTTGTGGCCTTATTATGCGGAAGCTAATTCTTCTCATTTATTTACAATGGCCTTAACCTTTGACCAAAGAATTGATTGGCTTCTTCCTTATTTCAAATATAAGCCATCCCCAAAGCTGAGTCTGGGTCTGTGATGCAGAATTAAAGTTATTGCAAAGAAACCAATTTTCTTCTTTCAGTTACACTGACCATGATCTCTTACCTGTTTTAATCAATAAACTTCTTTCTTTCTTTTCCCAAGTGGATGCAATCAACAAAGTTTGGCCAAGTTCCATAATTTAAAACTAATATTACTGTTAGAATCACATTTGTCTTCTCACAGTCACACTGACAATGACAACTGATCATTTCATATCAAGGTCATTAGCTTCGTCCTTGCCCCAAGTGCAGGTAACCAATGAAAGCTTGGTAACAGTAGATGGAAGAACTCTGTTTTGTGTGTGGAAATTAAACAGGGAAAAGAGAGACAGATGGATGGAAGGGCAACATCACAAAATAAACTGCCCCACTTTATAGCATGCATATAATAGTCTAAACCAAAAAATTGGAAATGTGTAATAATGTCAACTAAGAAACCTTTGCCATGATTCCAATTTAATAGAAAATTTGAACTTTTTTTTTGCTTTTTTTTTAAATTTAACAAATATTTCTCTTAACTTCTTTGAGTCTAGGTTATTTGACATTCACAGATGGATCCAAATGACCAATCATCTGACAAAGTTAGGTTGGCCATGACAATCCTAAATGTGGCATTATACAATGGCAGTTACAGAACCATCAATGGAACAGGAAAGTACCATTTAATATTACTGACAAGTATGGTCCCTGAGAACATCAACTGGAGGCTTATAAACTATATTAGTGATAACAGTAATTGTATTATCTGGTAAATCAGCTGCGTTTATTTCCAGATAAACTGTGGAGTCTGTGTGTGTGTGATTTGGATTTTTAATGCAGCTTTAACAATTTTGCAGTCATATCACTATGATGTCTACAGTGTGGCAGTTTATAGTGATATCTAGCACTGGGGCATCATGCCGCAGACATGTAGCATCATGTCCCACCCAGTCACATTATCAGTGACACCAGGCTGATCAGTCCTAATACTAACCTCTTAATGTTGAGCACTAAGTGAGGCATCTGCTAGTACCATGCTTTTAAGTCTTTGGTATGACTCGGCTGAGGTTTGAACCCGCAATCTCCTGCTTCTGAGGCGGATACTTTAACCACTTTGGCCACTGGAGTGGTTTGACAAACTGTGCAGAGTGCTACTGTCCTAATTCCAATAAATGAAACCCTAAACTCATATTTATATACCAGTTACCATCGTGTCTTTTGGGCTTTATTTATTGTATGATTTTGCAGTTGCCATTTTATAACCTGATATATTGCAGAAAAAAATTATACTCCTATAGACACACACAAACACACAAGTAACAGCGATCTGTGCCCCATCTGTGTGTGATGATAAAAATTTGTGGGTCAGGAGTTTTACATGTTTTTGACAATTTATTCAGGGATAACTACTGGCAGCCACACATTAAGTTTAAAAATTTATGTAAAATGGTATTTATTACTCTGTAGGCACCATAATAAATGCCCTTACATGACAATGTGTTTTCTCTTATAATTTCCACAAAAGTAATTCTGCCATGGATTTGAGTCCTATTTTATGGGGGAAGAGTTGTCTGTCCACTGCTTTATGCCAAGTAATTTTTTTTATGCTACACACAGCCATAATGGGGTTGTCAAGTAATTTTTGATATGCTACACACAGCCATATTGGGGTTGCCATGTAATTTTTTATATGCTACACACAGCCATAATGGGGTTGCCAAGTAATTTTTTATATCCTACACACAGCCATAATGGGGATGCCAAGTAATTTTTTATATCCTACACACAGCCATAATGGGGTTACCAAGTAATTTTTTATATCCTACACACAGCCATAATGGGGTTGCCAAGTAATTTTTTATATCCCACACACAGCCAAGTTCAAGTCTTTTGCATGCACAAGTCATTGATCCATTTAGGCAGCAGTGGCTTTTCAACATTTCTCAGGTAAGATTTCATAACAAAGATTACTGGCAAGTTTGTAAACAGCAACAATGTTTCTTTTCAGTCAGATTTTACTCCACATATTAAATGCAAAGCATGATTATTTCAGTTCTCAGAATAGGATTCAAGTGTGATTCATTTTTTAAGGTGATCCAAAAAGCAATAAGCAAAGTCAAGCAAAAATAAAAGGTCAGATCTCCTGGTTGATGGAGTTTTGCTTTGTGAAGCACAGCAAGGGGGAACATTTAATTCCTTGCACCTACTGCAAACAACATATTGACCTAAGTCATTCTGGGACGTATGACATCTGTCAAAATAGGAACATCACCTGCAATTGTAACATATTATACATGCTGAACATTAGGATTAGTTCATTTTATTATTATTCATGATTTTAATCTTGCTAAAACTCTGTTAATTGACCCATGTTTTTCAGCCATGAAATAGACTGCAAGACAATAAAGCTCGTTTTTGCACAGTTGATTTGTGTTGATAAAGTATTAACATCTGTACTAGACATATGTGCTTCTTACTGTTACATTACCTGTATAGCCCCACTGGATTGGAAAATATTATGACCCCTCCCCCTTCCCCCAATTAAATGGTCAGTCCCATATGTGATAGAGACAAGCATATCTCATGGTCAAAATATATCAGATACAAATCTGACAATGATAATGTTATGGTTGTCAAGTTTTGACCAGGATTTGCACAGAGAATCCAGAAGGGAAGATTGAACAAAAGTACCATTCAGTCTCTAGTGAGTGCAAATAACACTTGCATACTTTCAAACCCACTACTGAACTACTGACAGCATCAAAGACTGCATGTAATTAACCAAATATTTTGTCATTCAATGGATTTTAAAGACAGAAACTTGGTGTCTGTTTTTATTTAATGTCAGTGTGGTTGTGATTATGTGAGGGTTTGCACACAAGTTTATGTGTATGGTGATATTTCACAATGCTTATTCTACCAATTATTTTTGTCATGATTGTAACGTATTCATTGCTTTTAAGAAAACAGGCAAGTTATTTTCTTTTATTCAGATCTGAATTTCCAATCATTTTCTATAGGCCTATATGAAAATATAGCTTATTCTCAATTGAACAATATCACTTTTAGCAGTAGAGAGGGTGAACCCTACAACTTTGTAGAGACCTTATTTTTGAAAATTAAGGGTTCCCTGAAAAAAAAAGAAGTTTTTGTCTTAATAATGAAAACTTCTTTAATTGACCAGATTTTTTCTGATTTTTT
>JAECUM010013287.1:0-43477 GCA_016617855.1 Megalonaias nervosa | reverse complement strand
TAACATAAATCACATCCGTGTTTTTATGTCTACCTCGAGAAAATATTCTAGCTGGATTTGATTGTTTGTCCAGCATAACATCATCATACACTACTAAATTATTAATGAATCCATCTAGATCATCTACAGATAGTGCTTCATCAATATCGGTTATAAAATCAATAATATCATTTCCATCCAGTAGTTTTGCATTTTTATTAAAATCCTTAAGTACTTCATAACACCTCTGACCATCTACAGATGGTGCTACTAAATACACTTTGTTCCACTTGAGCCATCGCATTATCAGATTAAGCAGTAATTGCGTCTTCCCACTTCCAGATGGGCCTATTATAATCATTCTGATAGAATTCGGAAGCGCTGGATGGTGTTTTACTGGTTCTTGTTTTCGTGTCGCAGAAAAGTCAATTATATCCATATAATTAATAATATGAGTCTATATTGTGTTCGATGCAGAACACCTACCGATACTACTGAATTAACGACAATAACAACAAAAAATAAAAGACGTGCACTTACAGGCAAGTGTGTGAAATGTGGCACCAAGAAATATAAGTTTATTCCAACAAAGACAGGTGGGGGTGATATCGCTGCTTCGTTAGGAAAATTACCAGGAGCTCCATGGGCTAAATATCCCGGTGAGAAACATTTACCCGGATATAATTATTGTGGTCCTGGAACTCGACTTGATATCAGACTCGATGATCAAGATCAACCAAAACCAGGAGAGTATCCAGTAAATAAGATCGATCAAGCGTGTCACGTTCACGATGTCGCGTATAAAAGTAAAGATTTGCAGCAGCGGCATCTCGCAGATGTAAAATTGATTCACGCGTTAAATGCTATACCTAATAAATCTCTCAGAGAAAAATTAGCTAGTTTTCTAGTAACTATCATAATGGAATCTGTTTATTATTCCCCGAGAGGATTTTGGAGAGATAAAGCAGCGATTAGTAAACTCGCCGAAGCAGCAAAAGTTTCATGTGATGTCGCTGCATCATGGTTAGCACGACAGGCAATATGGCAAATCTTCCTAAGTCCACCTAAAAAAATTCATTACGCGCATTTTGGTGTTAGTGTCCCTAATGAAGTTCATCAAGCGGATATTTTATTTTTACCACACGATACCATTAAAACACGTGGACGAAAATCACGCACATACAAATACGCGTTAACTGTCGTTGACATTGCGAGTAGATATAAAGAAGCGGAGCCATTATCAACGAAAACAGCATCCGAAGTTGCATCTGCGTTTGAACGAATTTATCAACGTGGCGGTCTACGATGGCCAAAACTACTACAGGTTGATCCCGGTAAAGAATTTCTTGGAGTAGTATCAGCGTTGATGAAGAAACATAATGTTAAAATCAGACGAGGACATACTGAAATTCATCGTGATCAGGCAATCGTTGAACGATTTAATACAACTCTTGCTGAGCGGTTATTCGGATACCAATACGCAAAGGAAATATCTACTGACCTCAAAGATAGATCTCGTGAATGGGTTGCAAGATTACCGAGTGTGATAGCTGCGTTGAATAATGAAATTACTCGTGCAACTTCCATGAAACCTTCTAATGCGATCAAAAAAAAATATATACCCCGTAGCTACGGACGACGTGAATCTTTCTCTCAACCAGTATTAGGTAATGTTATAGTTAGATATTTATATGAACCTGGCGAACTTGAAGGCGGTAAAAAAAGAGCAACCGATCCTATCTGGAGTGTGACTACACATAAAATTTCTAGCGTGGTTAGATCCACTGGTAGACCTCCAATATACAGACTAGATTCTACAGCCCCTCAGCGTGGATTTGTACGTGAACAATTGCAAATAATTCCTGAGAATACACAATTACCACCAAGCTCAATTTTGTAAACGTCCAGAGCCTCGACGTCGATTACACTCAAGACAGGTCAGCATTACATTTTCACGTATATGACCGAGATCACTATTAATTCTGTCTACGGTAAATTGTCTTGGATTATTATTCGAATACTGCCATAACATATTACAGTTGCAACTTGCGCAATTATTATTTTGTAGTTGTTTTAGTTTTATAATAAATTCAGTATCAATATCAAAGTCACGATTATTTTTTTTGTCACACTTTTTATAGCTGACTAATTTTGTATTGATATCGATATTGTTAGCGATTTCTTCAGTTATTACGTAATCTACAATAACTCTACTCAGTTGCGATATTCTCCTGACTCGAGTTACGGCGAGATAGACTAAATTTGACCATTCGATCCGATCATCTACAATCTAGATTTTAGTATCAGTTATAGTTAATCCCTGTGACGAGTGAATCGTTATAGCATATCCTAACGTCCACGGTGATTTATTCATACTCAGCGCATTCTCAACGACATTAATATCGACTAAAATAATATCATTCAAGACAAGATTCTGTATCCTTGGTGGAACCAAGGCACCAGGAATTTCAACATCAATATTCTGTCGTCGAGTATCTGCTGGGCGATAACACAAAGGTACAGGTAGATCTGAAAATTTTTCTTTATGTAACGTAAATAATTTATCCTGTAGTTCATAACGAACTATCTTTCTACTCGCGACTATTAAATCAGCTGGATTCCATAAAGTCAAAAATTCATTCATAGAAGTCTCTGGAATTACTCCTCGCATTATCTCACATTGTACTCTGTCTGGCTGAAGTCTGATTAATTTTTTAAATTCCTTCAGCGGTTCATCGATAGCTCTATGGTCATCATGTATTTCTTCATAATAATTTACGTTATTCTTCAGCCATTCATGTGGAGACTGTCCAACAAAGGGTGGTGGTTGACCATGATCGCCACACATAATCACAACAGTATTCTTTGTCAATAACCATTCAAGAAATGTTTTTAGTGTTTCTAACGACACCGTGCATATCTCGTCCCATATAATATATTTAGGTATATATTTTTCACCCATCCGCGATAGGGTCCATGTGTCTCCGCACCATCTAAAGAAACTATGATAAGTACACGATTTTACTCCTCGTTGCTTTATTTCTCTAGCGAGTTTGTGCGTCGGTGTTAAAACAATCATATCTGAGATATTATTTATAAATAAGTGAATCGCACGAGTTGTTTTACCTGAACCACCACACCCATTAAGATAAACGGTCTTATGTCTAGATACAGGATCGTACACAGATGGTGCAGATGACTTTAATATTTGATTATTATTTTTCTAATATGTATCCACAATTTCAACATCTGCAGATTCAGAATAACTAAATATATTTTCTTGTTTTATTCTCCATGTTCCCCATTCACCATTACCGAGTTTTAATAAATCTTTATATTTTTTATGTACATAAAATGAATCCGTAGCGACTCTGACAGCGTGATGAGGAAATTTATTTATCATCGATAGTAGGTTTATCGAAACATATACCAACATCGAAGATCTTAAATGAGTAAACTGCGGTGAGTCGCCATCAAGGTAGCTCACAATGGTACCTAGTTTCGTTCCATCTGATAAATAAGCATTACATCTGTTTATAAACGTATTTTTCTCAGTTGTATCAGCGATTATAAAATCTAGTTCAGCATCGTCCATAATCAATCTTGTACAATGTCGTTTATAATCGTATGAACAACCTTGAGTAAATTTACCGATTATCTTTCTACCAAGATCTTTTGCAAATTTCTCATCGTACTCGTTTCTGCATTTATTTATTTTAATAATATGATCTTCATCAATATCAGGGAATTCTTTTCTGGTATCATCGATATTAAATCTGTTCGGTTCTGGTAACCAAGCTTGCTTCTGTGAATTATACGATATAATCGCTTCAGTTACTCTCAACGATATTAAAAATCCAGCATCAAGCATATACCGCAATAGTACTATCGGAACCCAATATTTTTCTGAAAAATGTCTTCCAAACCAAGCATAAGTAATCGGATGAAGATTTTCTGCAAATTCGAATAATTCTACATGAGCAAATCCTGTTAGGTCAACATCTGGTCCTTCCATGGGAATGGGTCCGTTTATCGCAACCCTGGTCATGTCATGTGTAGGATGTCCGAATCTCTTAAAGTATTTAGAACATACTCCATATCCAAGAAAACTCCAAGGATAACATGCAGCCATATCAACTGAGATAACATCATTATAATCGTATTTGGTGTTCCATAATCCACCGTGACCATATTCTACACAGCTTTTCTTGACATCTTCAAGGAATTCTGATCGTGTCGTTTTCCATGAATTTTTCTCCTGAGCGAAATGGGCAGCAACCGATGGTACGGTAAAACAGTTATTCAGTAATTGTCAAACTATGACATCATCAGAGGTATATTTCAATGCAAGATGTTCCATTTCTTCATGAAGAAATTCTGTACGGTAAATATCACCATTAGGCCGTACAAACTGATCGTAATGATCATATTCCGAACTCTGAAATAACCAAACGGATACAGGGTCGCTTTTGCTGATATTTTTAATAAAATCAAATATATCACCATCATAAAACTTAACTTTTCTATCTCGTGGAAATATCGTTACTGCTGAGGTCCATGCATGTGCATTATGATCAACGATTGTTATAGGGTTTCCATTTTTATATATTTTGGTTCGTATAATATCTCTCCGGTTAGTGTTTTTACTGTTATTGGAAATCTTAATAACTTTTCTATTCAGCAACATCCTTAATAGATGCACCAGCATCTTTAACCGTTTCTGCCCATGTGTTTATTTTTTTATGTCTTAAATCTGTTAAGCCATTACCACGTATCACATTTGTAAAATGTTCTGTAACTCGTTCAGCTACACAGTTTATTCTTGATATTTTCATCGGTTTGAGATCCGCAACATTAGGTTTATCATTTAGCGAATATATTCCATATACAACTGCAGTTGCTGGATAACTTTGTATATAGTAAGGTTTATCAACACCAGTAAGTATTCCGGGTTTTGATTTATTATTTAAGAAAACAATACTACCCCCGGACTGCACACGGACGGGATCACGCTTATCACGAATAATCCAAATATCTTCTTCTGTATTTACAATAAATTTTATTAAAATAAAATATTTTTGATTATCAAGGTGATTAATAATTACTTTTCCTCGTTTGTCATTTATCATATTAGTAACATTTCCAACTCTGAATGTGGACCATGCATGAACTGCACCATCGTCACGAAATTCCTTTTTTGCTTCACGAATACGTTCGGTTACCATTAATGCCAGATCCTGCATCGAAGTACTAAGTTTATATTCTGATAGTCTGTCAAGGTCAAATCTAGCGGGGAAGGTTTAATAATGGATAATTCCTCCATATTATAATTAGGGCAAGTATATATTTAATTGAACATTAATCTTTTGTATATGATTGAAACACAAAACAAATGTGCTTGGCTCAAAATTGGATATACTTCTACTTGTAATAAATCATACGTGAATGAATGCTGTAGTTATCATATGCAATGTGTCAGAAATGGAAGTCTAGGGCCAAAACCGTGTATTGTGTGTAGTGCTGGAGTGCGAGGAAAAACTCAATTGTGCGCGCAATGCGGTGGTAAAAAGTACAGAGAGTTAAAACGATATTACGATAAAAAATATAACGCTGACTCTCCTATAAAGACCGAAGAAGATTATTTGGCTAGATTTTCAAAAAACAATGATTCAGACAAATAAATATTATATATAAATGGAACAAAATGAGTTTGTGTCACATCCAATCCTTACCAATTATGAAGCATCTCGAGAAGGTGTGATTAGAAACTGCAGATTGAAAAAACCAGTCGGTAGTATTGATAATACTGGTTATCTTAGATTTACTGCTAATGGCAAGAAAAAAAGATATTTATCTCATATATTTACCTACGAGTGTTATTTTGGAATAATCAAAGATGGGTATGTGGTGGATCACATCAATGGCAATAAGCTTGACAATTCGATTTCTAATTTACGAGTTACTACACAGAGTCAAAATTGTAAATCCGGAAACACAGGAAGGTGTAAATTATACAGAAAGAGAGCTATTAAATCCGTAAATACAGAGACTGGGGAAGAAATTAGTTTTGAATCAACTAATTCTGCTGCCAAATACTTTGACATAGTACCACGATCGGTACAATTTGTCGCAGAAAATATACAAAAATCTTCCTTTTCCAAAAGATTTACACAAAAAATAAATTTTCAATACGTTTAGTCTACCGTATTTTAAATATTACCAAATGATTACTTGATACCTACTGAAACATGGTTGGGATATAATATGAGGTATCCATAGAAACATATCCATGAGAGATACCTACTGAAACGTTAATTTTCCCAAGGATTTTGTTTAGCCATAATTACAGTCACTGACTCTGTCAAGGGTCCACCTTCATCGTCGCTGCTCTCAGCATTGACAGAAGCAGATAGCATAATCTTTCTTAATTGCATTACACGATTATCCACAATCTTTTTCTTTCGTACTCGTGAGACAGTTCGGATTTAATATTTTCGATAGAACGTGCAAGAGGTGCAAATAGCTTTATTTGATTGTCGTTTACCATGGCTAGTGATTCAAGCATGGATTGATAAATTAATTTTATAAATCTGTAGTTTGAAGATAGTGTATATTTATTATTAAATTTTCTCTGTTGCAGTAATTCAAAATCGCACATGATTTTCTGAGGGTCGAGATTATCAGATATTTTTATTCCGTTATGTTTTAGTTTTTTAATCGCAGAAATAATATCATTGATGTTTTTCATGGTTCATTATATATATATATATATATATATATATATATATATATATATATATATATATATATATTTAATATAAAAAAAAAATATTAGCTCCCATGACCTTTTTTTTGTCAGGGAGCTGTTTTGTGTGTGATATTATGGTTATGAAATATATACAGATGGTTTATGATTTTGATTTTGGACGACACAAACATAAACTTATCCGAATGATATATGATTGTATGGTTCAGATGGTTTATGATTTTGGACGACACAAACATAAACTTATCCGAATGATATATGATTGTATGGTTATGAAATATATACAAATGGTTTATGATTTTGGACGGCACAAACATAAACTTATCCTAATGACATATGATTGTATGAACATGAAATATATACAAATGGTGATGACGGGGGAATCTTGTCTACGTCCAACAGATTTTGTACACTCTCCCCCCATACAAAACCCTGGGAGTGTAAAAGGTACACCCCTCAAGGGTGTATGATAGGAGAGTGTATTTTGTCTGTTGTGGATATCGAGGAAATACTCCGGGTCCCCCCAATTAAATAGCATCAGTCGCAAATGCAAGATAATATCTTTAGCATTTTTGGAGACTCGAACACACGAGAGTCTGTAGAGCTTCGATCTACGTCCAACCGTCTTACCATTTCGGCCATCGTTCTCTTATCAATAATACAGTTAAATTTAAATATATATATATATATATATATATATATATATATAATATTTGTGCTGTCTCACAGAACTTGTATTACTAATAGAATGTAGAACTGTACTTCAGTTTTTCAAAATTCATAAAATAATTTGCGCGTATAAGTTATAGTTCGTTAATGTAACAGACAGACGGACTAATACGCTATACACGTATAATATACAACTGGATTTGTACAGGTAACGTAGTAAGGGAAATAATCGTTCAATTTACTCCGCAGAGAGATAGCCGAGTTATCTCGCTTTATTATATATATACAATTGCTTTAATCATAGAAAATTGATTATTATTCATGTATTTACTCATCAGATTATTTTTTTTTTTTTTGTCCCTCCTGATTAAATAATCAGACGTTCTATGAGCGTATATACAAAATAATATTAAGAGATTCTTGTCTTAGATCCAAAATGTTTCCTGCCTGGTCAGTGAGTTTGAAATTTATTCTTGTCAGAAATGGATTATGAACTCGCAGGTATACGGGGTTAATTGGTTCTGATACAATTAACGAACCGGGAGGGACCAACGGACTAAAACTGAATAATATATACCCTTGCTGAGCTTGGCTAGATTTAGAAAGATCTACCTGATAGCTACCTTCAATAACATCACATACCAGATTGATTGCAATTGTTGTTGTTATGTTTACAATGTCCGGCGATATATGTCTACCGGCACCAAAGGGATTGTTATTGTGTTTTAATATAACCGGTGGTGGGGCTATTTTTCTCCACGATTCAATTACTCCCGGATAATATTCTTCAATAAGATCATTTAATGATTTCTTCATTTCAGCGTTATTTAAATCTGGTATAACAAATGTTTGTAAATCTTTATATGTTATTTCATAATGATCAAGAAATATTTGCCTCAATCCTGGACTTGTGTAACCACTTCTACTAATATCAGTCGCAACGTTTATAATACTTCGATTGGCGATGTATAAATCGAATAAGATCCTATTTAAATGTTTTATTGACTCGATTATTTGATTTTTTTACACCATCGTCATAATGTTGAGATAATGAAATAAGTAAATTTCTTAAATCATTAAACGTTTTATCGTATTCGGGTTTAAGATCATCTAAAAATTCTTTAATAAATCCTACATCAACAATATATCTATTCCACCCCTCTGGTGTAAAGATAATATTAAATACTAATCTATTTGTCTTGGGAATTCTTTTACCGTAAAAATCGGTAAAGTAATATGTATCGTCGTTTGGATCAGATCTAAATAATATATAATTCCATGGATATTTTTCTCGATATTCTGGATCTTTAATGAATTTTTCTTCACTCGTTTTAAACTCATTTTTAGTTGGTTCTGAAACTCCATTATAAACAGATGCAACTTCAGGCCATCCTAACACGGATCTAATCGAACTCTGATAAATATCTACGAGGTAGTCCGAAGAATTTATTTCAATCGCCGCTGATAGTGTTGGTTCATGAACAGTGATCGCTATTTTAGATTCTTTCCCTGTGATAGATTTAATTCTGCGTTGGAATTCATCATTAATCTGTTCTATTTGATAACTGCCTGTTGAAATTCCAACAACCTGCCAGTCAGGTGTTCCATGCGGTTTATTTTTATTCGCAAATGCCAGTGAATTATTTGGTTGTTGTCCACCAAACGGTTTTGATCTAATATTAGGCCAACTATAATAAACTCGTAATTGCGCTAATGCTATTTCCTTTGCTGGAATTGCAGTCGGAAAATTAACGCTAAATTCAGGATTAGTTGAACTTAATGATATCATAGTAGTTTTTGACGCGTTGTATTAGCTACGATCTGCTGAAGTAATTGCGACTCTGACATTATTATTATCGTTATTATTTAATTCTCCATCTTTCCGTTATTATCACTAGCGATTATGAACGCTTCATCGTAGGTTTTCATTATCGTTACGAACTCCTCATCAGATATTTTACCATCACTGAGATACGCTGAAATATACGAGCATAATTTAGTGTAGGCGGCTGTTGCTGTGTGCAATTTCATTATGTACTCGTTTAGTTTATCATTCGTACACGTAGATATTTTCTTAACGATAATACTGAAAATACCTGCACATGTTGTTGCCTTTGAAACTATAATTGTTACAACTGCAGGCGCTGTCATCGTTATTGTTGATAGTAATAATCCAGTTCCAGCAATAACAGCAGAAACTGAGTATACCATTATATCAATAACGACCATACGACGACATTTTTTTACCTTTATCGTGTAATCGTCGATGATATTTTTTAGTTTAGTTTGACACTCACATACTTGAGCGTATCTGTGACGTTGAACGTCGATAAATAATTCTTGATTCATTATACTTATCTAGGTAACTAATTGAGGAGTTTCGGCTACAAACTCAATACACCACCAATAATCTGCTGTGGTTAACTTTTTATCATTCGCTATTAGCATAAACGTTTCCTCGACATCTTTGTTTAACACTATAGACACAGTTCCAGAAAAACTATCGGTTGAATGACGCCATGTAAATGTAGTAAATATAGTAAATTTTTCAGCACAAAATATAGATAATCTGTATACACCAGTGACCTCTGCGGTATGTTTAAGGGTGTTATTTTCCGGTGTCCATGTTGCTTTTCCTGGTGCGACTGTGTACACGATATTAATGATCTGCTTGTGAGGAATTTTAACGAGATTAGTTTTTTGAATAATGTTAGGAATACCACTAATGATATCGTTGAGTCTTGCGTTAATGTCAGCGAGATTAATAATAACAGTTGGTGGAGTTCCAAAAAAGTCATTAATAGATCTGTTTACATTTCTACGAAAATTTAGAAATGTTTGTATGTGATTATTATATTCAGTTCTAAATGTAGTAATTCCATCATTGATAGTCGTTAATGAAGTAGTTATTGGAATTTCCCTATCGTCGACGTATTTCTTCGTTGCAGCGTCGAAATCTGTTTCTGGTGTTCTGAGATTATTAATACCATTATTATTCATGTCGAGAAATGCACGCATTATACCACCGCGCACTGACACGTATTTGGATTCTTGATTATCGACGTATTTTTTGTTGCTGCGTCTGTATCTGCGATTGGATCTCCAAGATGTGTAATTTTTCTTCTTGACATAATAATGTCACCAGTAAATACATCACCAGTTTTCTTAACATAGTCGTTAACCGATTTACCGGAATCCTGTATTTTACCTTGATCAGTGAAAGTAACGATATTATTAACAACCGCGTTGGGAATTCGTACAAGTACATCTAGTAGTTGTATGTTACTCGTTTTTAATCATCCTTGTTTGTCCTGAAAAACGACGACTTCATTTTGATCCACACTTGTGATATTTAATAAATCATCGATTTCATTTCTGAGCTGATCAAGAGTTGCATATTTAGATAAATCGAACTTCTGAGTTTTACCTAAGGATCTTCCATAAATATCTACCATTATATTTACTGATATCAGTTTAAGTATTATGACGTAGTGTAGTGAACGCGTGTACGACTTTTTGAGGCGGTGTTGTTGATTTTGATACAGCATCAAGCATAGCGAGGGTTTCACGGCCGCATATTGGAGGATCAGTTATTTTTTGTGTTGGTAGCGTTGAATACCAGATTGGAATATCGCCGGTAACGTACTTTAAAAATTCTTTTGGTGGTGCTAATCCATACGAGTCGAAATAAATAATTCCACGTGGATCAATTGCATATCGTACCCAGTGCGTGCCTGGGCCAGAATTTTTATCGAGATTAATATTACCGGTTTCAATATTGTTTGGTTGTTTCGGTAATTGATCGCGCATAAAAACACCTCTAAAATTTTTTATTTTTAATTGCTTAGCAGCATCGAGTAAATCAAAATTGGACATGGTTGTTATTAGTAAACTGTCCCTGGTAATCTTAGGCCTTTTCCGTATCACGAATGTGGAGTCCCTGGCAATCTTAGACCCCGACCGTATGCTGGGCCTGATAATCTTAGACGGCCCGGCTGTGGTACGTTTGGTGCTCTTAGACGTCTTCCGTGTTGCTTTTGTCGTGATCTTTTTTTTTTGAACTTTCTGCGTGTATAATTCCTTGACCCGTTGCTTTCTTTAACGCCATTCCAGCAGCGGTTCCAACAGCACCAAGCGCAGCTGCCTTTGCAACAGCTGGGGCTGCAGTGGCTATTAATGCTGGTATTGCTGCGAGAAGTGGAAATATACCACCCGTTTTAGCAATATCTTTGATGGCGCCCGCAGAAAGATTACGTTTGACGCCTTTATTTGATTTTTTAGCGTCATTGAAGTTTTTGAACTGACGCTCGGTCAACGATAGTTTATTTGCACCGGTCATTTGTTCTCGCTTTAGCGATATTTTTATTCCACAGTTATTTTTTTATGCTGTTTGCAGCTTTTTAATCCGACCAGGAGTCAGACTCACACTAACGTGATGATATGACATTATAATTATTATGAACGATCTAATTACATGTTTTCTACTGGAGCATCAATAACTCTCATTCGTCCACCAACACCTTCGAGTAACATCGATTTATCGCTGAGTATAACGGCTATTGCTCTGTAATTAGGGATAGTTCCAGCATCTCTATTCACACGAGCTCGAAAATGAATATCTACAACAGATTGTCTGGTTAAATCTAAATGTTCTAGTGAAAAGTAATAAATCGGATACAGCGATGTAAAATCTAGTTGCGATATTTGTAAACCAGTATCAATGTTTTGATCACGACCCATAAACGTCATAAGACGATGATATACACGTGCTACATGATTATTTTCAAAATTCAGTAATATATCTTCGGATGGTTCTTGATGTCCATTTATCCTTAATGAAATCTCAGAAACACCAAGATTGTCAAATGTCATAATACTAAGATTTTGATGGTTTATTCGTGCAGTATCTTGAAACGCAATAAATATATGTCGCGGTGCAGAAACACCTTGCTGTGATGCTATTTGCCACGTAAATAAACCATTAATATTACTCTGGATAGCATCTGTGGTCATAGACAACCATGACAATGTTGATTTACCGCCTTGACTCATAAAAGATAGCAACCGGTCTTCTTCAGATATTGACGGAGTCATCACTGGCATCCACAGGGAAAGTTTTGTTAGTATTACTATACCAGGATCAGTACCGGGGAGTCGCCAGATTGCATCATCGTCTGTGCCTTTTCGTACTAGTACAACTGTGTGTTTGGCTCCGAAAATGACTTTTCTAACATTTCTACAGAATCCAAAGATATGTGACAGTGGAATTGCACATGAAAATGCTCTTCTTCCACCACGCAACATTGCTCGATGTGATCTAAATCCTAAGTTGAAATCTGTATCTACATCAATAATCATTCTCTCTACATCCGCATCGGTGTTTCTAGCAAAATTTCTTGGTCGTCTTATTTCATATTGTTGGTACTCTGGAGAATTAGAAGTATCTTTCACAAACATCATTGATGGACCAGCTGATCTTGAGTAATCGTCGCTGTATCTTGCAAGGCCTAGTATTGTCGTGGCAACGTCGACGTCCTTCTGGATTGATTCAATATTTTTTCCGTCAATCATGTACGTAGCGCTGTCAAATAACGCCATAATACCATTATTAACAAAACCAACCCTATCATCAGCTCCATATGCTACTGGTGCTAAAGGATTAGCGTTATTTAAAATTTCACCTTCTACTTCAATAAATGCTTCAGCGGGTAGGAAATATCTACTTGTATCTTGAACCTGTAGTTCAATTCGTCCACGCTGATCTGGAATTCGTGCGTCGTAAGAATAATACTGATAATCGCGCACAGACTCATCTTTGAGAATTGGTGCGTCCATGTCAAACGCGGGGTCAGATATGCGCTTAAACATCTTTATTATTATCGTCTTCGTCTAACTCGAAGACCACTTCCTGCTATCAGACTAGCGGTTATATTTTTTCCTTTTCCGACATCGGGATCTCAGCTAACTCCGCTAGTTTTTGATTAGCTGCTTGATTTATTATTTTACTGACATTTGCTGGCATCACTTCAGTGCTAGGTAATTTCACAGGTTGAGATCGGGTCGCTTGTGGTCTGCGTATTAATCGTGATAGTCTATCTTTAATTGCTGAGAATGCTTTGCTAGCAAGATTACCAACAGCGCCTATACCCTTTTCACGAACAACATCAATAGCTTTCATTCCTAGTTGCTTTGCAATCGGTATTGCTTTTGGGGCTATTCTTCTAAACAGACCTTGAATAACATCACCTAATCCATCTCCGTAGGTTGCTCTGTATACAGGTAATCGAGAGTTTATTACCCTGACCATGGTAGGTCCACGAGTATTGTGTATGATCATTTTATTATTAACTGTTTTATCACTAATTACATACTTAATCACTATAATAATCATAAGTGACATCGTCACTGATTTCATTAATAAGGGATCGATACACATTAATATCCATGATGCCGCCACTAAATAATCGTTTACAAATATCAGCTGCTTCATTAATGATTTCTGGGGAATTATTACCAGCTCTTTTTCCTCCGATGAGGATTTCTAGTCGATCGACATCAGCAAGGACATTATTGGGACAAGTAATAAGACCACTTCCTAAACCACTTCCAGTTGCTCCGGGAGCGTCTTGAAATTCTTCTTCTTCCTCTTCTCTTGTTTGGACTGGTTGTAATCGTTTTTTTTCTTGTAGTTGTTTTTGTAGCTTTTGTTCTAATTGTTTCATTTCTTCTTCTTGTTTTTGTTCTCGTTGTTGTAGCTTTTGTTGTAGTTGTTGTGCTTGTTGTTGTCGTTCTTGTTCTCGTTGTTGTTTCATTACTTGTTGTTGTTTCATTACTTGTTGTTGTTGTTCTGGTGGTAATTGCATATAACTTATATATGTATCTATTGCATTAATATATTCTATATATCTTAAATCATCAATTCTAGCCTGATCAACATCATAATGTATGCGAAATATCCATTTGTACCAGACTTCACGGCTTATATGTTTATCAGCATATTCAGATTTTAAAAACTGTTTTCGATCATTATAGCTTTTCACAGCAGTCGTAACTAAAATTCCTGGAGTTTTAATCTCTCTAATTACAGTAATAGCATCTTCGGTAAATTTGTCATTTATATCAATTCTTTCTCTTGTTTGTTCTTCTTCTAGTTTTTCTGGTTCTTGTGTACGATCTTTTATATCACCTATTTCACCACGAACTTGTTCAATACCTTCAAGAATTTCCGGAACTGGCATCGCAGCAGCTATTTCGGCTGGAAGTTCACGTAAAATTTTTTTTGTCTTTTTTGTTCTTCTTGCTATTTTTTCAGTTCCTTCTGCTATTTTTCCAGTTGTTTCAGCGGTTTTCTCCAACACAGGTTGAATACCTTTAGTGGTCTCAGTGATAGGTTTAAATAATTTTTTTGTATTCTCTTCAAATTCAACTTGAGATTCCTGACGCGATTGTAGTTGTTGCTTAACAGAATCACGAACGGGTATATATTTTTTAATTGCCTCTAGTCGCTCTCGAGCTAATTTAGCTGAGTGTGGTTCTCCAATACTCATTATTGATAATATCTATACTGGCTGTTTAATTCATAGCAGCAGAGAGGGTGAACGACATACGCGTAGTGACCAGATTCTGAAAAAATCTGGTCAATTAAAGAAGTTTTCATTATTAAGGCAAAAACTTCTTTTTTCAGCCTTCGTAGGAACCCTTAATTTTCAAAAATAAAGTCTCTACAAAGTTGTAGGGTTCAGCCTCTCTGCTGCTTGGGCGGATCACAATTTGATATACCAATAGTATTGGTATATCAAATTGCTTTATACCAACACTTTAAATGCATGTTATTTGTTAATGTATGTGGTATATATATATATATATATATGTATGTATGTAAGGAAAGTTACAGTCGTAATGACCTAAATTATATACCCAACATCACTATCGGGTATACAATTAGCACTGCCTATTCAATGGTTTATGCTGATACATAGATCATGTTCCTTCACTGCCATGGTGGTTCTGCCAACCAAAGCTCTGCCAACGCTTAGTTGTGACGTCATACAGGGAATCTCCAATGTTCCCTACACCAAACTTTACCTCAAGACAAACTGTACATCAGGACAATGATAATATTCTGGCTTTGTATACAAACAACAACACTGTCATGGTTATGAACTGCAACTTTATTCAATGTTTCTTAATAAATTAATCATCTTGTGTTATGGTTAAAAGTATCAAGAGTTAGAATTCACTCCATTTTCCCCTACGTAGTCAGCTGGTAAGCATACACATCCCTGGTGTCATACTCCAATGTAGTATTATCAGGACCTAGCTCAGCCATCACAGTTTGCATTGGGCTTGAATGGGATTGGCTAAACTCACTTTACAACTACATCATTTAATCTGGAACTAACACACATATAGGCAAATAAACATTCTTTTCACACACAGGAGTAAACATCCTACTGATGCAATAAACAGATTAGAACATTCTGCACATGTACAGCAGTATATGATTTCCATTTAAAGTTTTTTTTTTTTTTTTGGTATCTTTCCAATACCAAAGTTCTAACAAGTGCTGTTAAGGTGACCTGTTTAAGTGTAGTGATTCTTGAGTTTAATTTTCTTTGAAAGTGAGTGAGTTGTAGGACTGCATTGTAGAACTCATAGTATGAGCTTGCCTCGGAGGGGGGGGGGGGGCAATATTAAAAAGAAAACAAAACAGTGGAGAATCTCTAGAGACCCGAGCCAGCAAGTAGGTTGGAGTCAACCACCCCTTATATCTCCAACATGCTTGGATTTTGTTTAACCATTGGCAGCTGAGGCCAAACATTAAAAAAAAATGAAGACTTTTCATTTCTTTGCCATTGAGAGGGTTCAGAATGGGAACTGGAGACTAGTTGCTAGGCTCCCAAGAACTTTCCACTCTGTTTACACACATATACATAATACCTGTTGCTCTCCACCTCCTCCCAGGCCCATCAATTTCTCCAGGATACATGACCATGCGAGTCCATACCAGTCCTGTATGTAATCAATTCCCCATTAACATAATGCATGAATGGCCTGGTATCATTCACCTTGGTAGCTGCATCATTTGTTAAATTAGAAAGTCATCTATTCCAAGACACTTTCTGTCAAATTTTGGTCAAAATCTTCTGAGGGTTTTTTGAGAAGCCATTTAAAAAGCCTTCCACTTTTAGTCATAGCAACCATATTTGATGCTGGATTTGCATCACTAAAGTAAACATAAATGACCTTCATGCCAGGACACTGTCAAATTTGGTCAAATTCTGTTTAGGCTTCTGAGAAGTCTGTTTCTTTTAATCTATTTTATGCAACAGTGGCCATAATTCATTGCAAGTCAGCATCATTTGCACAAAATAGAAAGCCATCTGTATTAGTATGCCTTATGTAAAATTTGGTCAAATTCTAATCAAACTCGTCACAATCCCAAGATGATGATACAAGCTTATGCTCTAAATGTGATCAAAGTCTGACCAGAAATACGGTTGCAGGTTTACAAGCACATTCAAGTGCAAGCTCATTCAATCAAATTAATATGCATGAAAGTTGCTAAGACTAAGCTCATCTGAGGTCTTGATTGATATTAGCTTACATAACAAATCTGATATAAAATGATGGACATTGCACAGTAGACAAAAGGTCATACCAAATAATGTGTTTTCATTACTATTGCTTAGGATTTTGTGTCATGTGCAAAGTAAACGTTATTTATACCACATACATTAAAAAATAACATGCATTTAAAGTGTTGGTATAAAGCAATTTGATATACCAATACTATTGGTATATCAAATTGTAATCCGCCCATGGCGCAATAATACGCGTATATAAACATTCTTGCGAGCGTCTGCAGTTGATTCTAGATCAATGATCAATTTCCACACATTAGTCATTAGTGACGTATGAAAATAACGATGAAAAGTATTAATAATCCCGTTTTCTAAATGAATTAACATGGTACATATTTTGATCACAATTCTTTCTGCTTTCTTTTCTCCCCTCCCCTCTCATGCATAACGGACAATCTGCGCAGAAATGTGGAGCGAGAGAGAAAAGGAATTTGGGCTGGATATAAAACCTTGAAACAGAAATTACACCAAGTAACCTACAAGAATATGGTTCGTCGTAACGACACGTGTGCACTTTCCTTGGGATTTGTCTACAGTGTTTATCAATGATACAAAGTTGCAAACCAGTAAATTCCTCGGTTACTTGGTACACATACTGTGATAATTTAATGTTGTTTTGTAGTTGTTTTTTTTTCTTAAACATACTATGATGTTCTAAATAATCGATCATTATTTAAATATGAAAATGTCCAAAGGTCTCTCTCTCTCTCTCTCTCATCGTAGCAAGATACGGCATTTTAATCTATGATATGACGAACGTAGAGAATTTGCGTTTGTGTTATCCCACGATATCTCTGGACTTATGAATGATGGTAAAAGTTAAGTCAAACCAACCAAAGGGTATGAGAGAGAGAGGAGGTTATGGTCAGTTGTACTGTTGCTAAAGCAGAATAATGACTTAGATCAACTGTAAATATATTAAAATATTTTAATTACCTTCTGTTGGTTCGTCAGTTGGCTCAGTTTCTATTCCACATTAATTTCCTTGAACCTGTATGTGAATGGCGTTCATGTGAATGACGTAGCTATCCCAGTGTAAATAGTGCTCTACTGTGCTTTATCATTAAAACCATCTTTCATGTTTAAAACAAAAGTGTGTATTATATTGATATAATCAATGTGGAGAAAAATAGAAACCAAGAAAAGAAAACAATCAACTTATCAATATGCAGAGGTGATTGTAAATAGCCACTAAAGGCATAGAACTACATTTTGTAGCGGACCTACTCAGGGATGTGAGGAGTTCATTCACTAGGTCAATACACAGCTGCTGGTAGTAAATCTGAACTCTGTTCAAAGGGCAAATATATGTATTTGTATGTGATATAAATAAAATATATGTACAGTATGTATGCTGTATCAATGATATACCACTCGTATAAATTTTTCATTAAAAGGAAACTCAGCAAGCTTTGTTTCCTTTTAATGAAAAATTTATACATCTTGTGGTATATCATTGATACAGCGTATATACTATACATATATTCTGTATTTAATTAATATGTAATAATTGCAATGCCAGTAGCTGGTAAAAGAAAGTAATATTTCCATTGGTCAGAATGTTACCACTTGATCAAAATGAATTGCGTTTATTTCTGTATTAACTGTGAAGAGAACTACTTTTCTAAGAATACTCACTTCTATAAATAGAGTCACATGTACAGCAGAAGATAAACTCTGCCAGTGAAGGCAGACATGAAGTAACCATTAATGGAAAAGAACATTCTTACAATTTTGTTTTTAAAATAGTTGAATCTGAAAGACTAACGCAACAGATATTTCTCATCCTTTATGAATAAAATCGTTCTTTTTGTCGAAATTTGTGAAAAATATGGATAAAAATGTTTGAAGTGCACTAGGTCAAGGTCACCGGTATAAGGTATTATAGTTATGCTGAAACTGAAATGTCAGAATTTGGAGATTTTTTACTAACTTTGCCTTATCAGATATATTTCATGCATGAAGATATTGAAAATTTTGACCCATCCATATCTGACCAGCCTTTTGAAGTGGAAGAAGTATCAAAAACTGAGTTATCATTTAATTTGAGCGAACCAACACCAATCCAGTTCCCAGCTGACCACCAGGATGACCACAAAGCAAAACGCTTCAAATCATTGAATGAGGAAGATCTCTTAAATATATCTGATCTGCAGTACTCCAAATTACCAAGAAAAACACTCAGTGGGGCTACAACACTTTCACAGGCAGATTTATTCATTCATTCAATAATCATAATAAATTAACTATAATAATAATAATAACCAGTATACTGGACTGTTCATTAATGTAAGCTTAAGTAATATTGCTTGATACTTAATTGGCTCCTATTTATTATTTTCTTAAATTATATATTAAGAAAAGGCAATATGTTGATATGTTGTTTATTTGTATGCGAAAAGAAAAAAATAAATTTTAAATCATTCATGCTATGTTAATAAAAATGAGACTCAACTTGGTCTGCAGTGAATAAAATGTAGTTTATCTTTAATATTTGTGACAGCTTAAAAATGTAGCAGATCTGTTATATAAATGCAAATTATGGAAAGGAGATATGCATGAATTTCAGAATGGTGCAAAGAGAATAATATAGAGGTAGATCTGAAGTCAGCCAAGTCTGCACATTTGGCCCAAATGTTAGTCATATTGTATGCCGAAGCAGCCAACAAGGTCACTGCAACAAGACAGCGGATGCTCCCTTAAGCCCAAGCTGAGGAATGCCATAAAAACACTTTAAAAAATGTCAGGGCTGCTATTTATAGCTACATTCAGGTTGAATGTGGTCATTCAATCAATATTGTTACAGACCCTGAGTTTAAAAAAGCAAAATGTTCAAATGACCCCTACAAACCCAAGCGGTATGACTCAAGAAAATGTTCAAATGACCCCTACAAACCCAAGCGGTACAATCAAGTAAATGTTACTGAATCTGCTCAAAATCCCCTACAAGCACTATCACATAATACAATGAACCCTATGACAGGTTTCATTACACAATCCATCTGTCATTTCAGTAACTGCACCTTCCAGTTTAGTTCCAACTAAAAAAAAGTAAGTGCAAACAAGTTAAGGAAATACAAGATTTTCAAGTTAAGTGCCCCATGTCAACTATCCAAGCTAGAATAATAATTTACAAAACATCATGTATCACTCCTGGTTTTTATTATATGGCAATTTCCACTGAATAATTATAGACAAATTAAGAGAATGCATAACAGATAGATACAAGTACAAATATTAAAGTAGTAAATACATGAATGTGTCATACAAATTTTCATTTTCATAGTGATATTGCATTGCTGTATTCTAATTATTACTGCACTATATTTAGAAAAGTGTGTAAACAATAAACACATATTGTCCTCCTGCTTTGAACCCCCAAGTGAAATTCTTCACTTCTTACACAAAGAACATACTCGATCAGCATCTGCCTCTGTTTGCATCAGTCCTTTTGTGTGTCTGTCTGTTTATTTTCTACACTGATGTCACAAATTCAATGAGAGGGATCAGGTTATAAACCATAGTCACTAAAAGAAAATCATGGAATAACCAGAGGGATAAAATAAGTACTCAATTATTTTAGAATTGTGTGTGTATGTCTGAACTAAAATAACTGATCACACACTTTCTATAACCTAACCTCATACACCTACATATATTAGTCCAGCCTGTTTATAAACATGAAAATAGGTTTTGAAGAGCGAAATTAGATCACTTACATGTCAGAATAGTGATGAATCTGCCAAATCACATTCAGTCAGTCCACAGGGGTTCATTACAAAGAAAATTAGGAGTCTAACCTGTAACAATATTATTACAGGTTATACTCCTGATTTTATTTGTAACAAACCCCTGTGGTTGAAGGGCTGGTATTATGATGACCTTATTATGATCAAGCAGGACAATCCCAAGTGCTATAAATAGCTACGCAATAGAAAACCCCAAACATGTATTACTACGCTCAATTAAGATTTTGGTTTTTGATGATGCAAACAAAATAACATAACAAATAATTGAAATTTCAATTGTAAGAGTTTAACGTTTTTTCTGAGTTCATCATGGCATAAACTCAATTGTTGACTCACACAGCTTACATGACACCCTTCTGGTGTTATTTGCTGTGTGAGTCAGCAACTGACAGTTTATACCACGATTAGTCCTACATGTAAGACGTAGCACATGTTGTTTTTGTTTTAGTGCTACTCTCTGATGGGTCTTATGTGGTAGGACTATACAACGATAAACCCAGAAAAAACAAAGTTAAGCTCTTAATTAAATTTTCTTAAAAAATTACATTTGTCAGTGGCATGGAATGGGGATCACCTGAATTTCCTCTGCCCCTTCTCAACCCATTTTGATATTCCAACGTTGGCACGCCACTCTAATACAAATGTCCAAATATCACAAATGAGGCAGTAAGGGTCAAATGAAACTCGGATTAGGGATACGGGCTGCTCTGTCGAAGTATACCAGAACTGTACTAGTGGGTCAACTACCCTTGAAAAGCTAAGATATCCTGACCATGTTTTTTTTGGGGGGGGGGGTCTTTAACCAATATATTTTACATATTATGAACTGCATGTTCTTGCTTTCTACTCATTTCAATCTTTCAAAAAGTCCTTTCCGTTACTGGGATCTGCTGCTGTTTGATAACATGTCCATGACTGTAAATAACAGCTGATCAGACATGGTGCAAAACTGAAGTAAGTTATGAAGGTCTATATAATGCTTGTAAATTCACATTTTCTTTGCTTACAGGGGTCTGTGTTTGGGTGCATGATGAACTTGCGATGATTAGTTGAACATTTTATGGAAGATGTTGTTGCAGTATATCACACATGGTGGGCCCTCTACAGATTTGCAACATCCACAATTCAAAATGTTGGCATAGCTCTATACTACTTTCATGTACTGAAACTTCTTTGGATATTGTACTTGTGGAAACTGTACATGATCTAAGTATGCAGCTAACCAAAGTTACTGCTCTCATGTGCTAGAAAATCAGCCTGAATCAGTCTAAAGTACACTATCTTTAGCAGTTATTAAAATGTGGAAATTAATTTTTGCCAGACTAGACAATACCAGCTTCTGAAAGAGCAACAAATGAATTACTAATTGTATATATATATATATATATATATATATATATATATATTGTTGTTGTTTTTTTATAAGGTTTAATGCCATCCTTCAGCACAAGATAGGCTATACATGGTGGCCAGTATAAATGGTGGAGGAAGAACCTGGTTAAAACCTGGAAAGAACCACTGACCCACGAGAAGCTACTGGCTGGCTTTCTCATGTACCCACATTGGCCAAGTCCGAGACTCGAACCCATGAAGACAGAGGTGAGATGGCAGTAATCCGTAATGGTGAGTGCTTTAGACCACTTGGCCACACGGGGCCCCCACGACATATATAAAATGAAAAAATAGTTATTGGCTCTTTTTTGTTTACAATTTTACTCTGAAGTCCAAGAAGTGAAAATGACCAAGATAATCTAGAAGTTTTCTTTTCTAGAGGTGCACATCTGAAGTAAGGCCAAGTTGTATACTCTATAACCAACTTAAACCTGTCAATCTCATAACAAAATAAAGGGAATTAAAAGTTCTTGAATAATACCAAAGATTTACAAGGTCTTTGTTAAATAAGCAGTATTACCAGTGGTGGAAAACCTGCCAATTATTTTTCTTAGAAATCTAAACCTATGCAAAATATAGAATGTAGAACACCACCATACAACAAATACGAAAATTTATGCAGTGATTTTTTTCATCTTATTTTCATCACATCATGTATGGTGATCCCAACAAAATGGTACATTAACATTGATGGTATTCATGAAAATAAGCTAATTATGCTTATGTTGCCCATACTTACATAACTCGCCTTGTGGCAGAATGGTGTTTGCAATTACCTTAATTATGGGGAAATTAGAAATCTTACAAATACAGGAGTGAAGTCAGCTTAGATTTAAAAACATTTAGTTGCATTAAGTGAAAGAAATATATAGTAAAAACTGTTCCTTTTCTTTCAGTTGTAATGAAAATAAGAAATAACTGACAATTCAAATTCATGTTATTCTATATTCTAGTGTTAGAAGAATAAGCAAGCATTTTACCCTTGACCTCTGACCTCCATGAACCTCATCGTTTCCATCCCTTTCCAAACTGTAAAATTTATTAGTTGCATCACAGGAATGATTGTGTCAAGTTTCATGTTCCTGTCTTTCAGCATGACATTGGATGCTATGTTGAGACAATGCAAGGTGCATTTTAAAATAGTTCACTTAAATCGTGTCAGTGGGGCTGAGTTTGTGTGGGACTTTGCTACTAATGAACACTGCTCTGTGGAGAGGGAGGGGGACATAATGAATTAATCAAAAGGACTGTTTTGATGCTCTACTGTACAGCTGAAACATTTAAGTCACAAGCATCAAATAGTTTAGTTTCTGCTGTCATCATTTGAAGTAATACAGCCAAAATACAAGGAGTATTGACCAATAATGGCACATAAACCTTAAGCACTGTATGATGCCTCCCATGTGAACTGTTCATTGTGATTTTGGCTTCTCTTCTCAGAACAGAATCAAAGCCAAGTTCAACATCAAACTTGATGAAAGAAAACTTCAGTACCTGAAGATGAACTGAATATGAACAAGTCTGACTTGACCAAAGTCTTGGGAATGTGGAAAGAAGTGATGAAAATATGCTACAGTAAAACATGCTTTGAAAAACCGCTGCTATCAGAGTTTACCTGTTGTGGGGGAACAAAACTAAATTTTACACTAAAAATACCCACACAAAGCCGTAACTCGCTTCAAACATACTATAGTAGCTACATTTCTGAGACATGCTGCACTAATGTAAGATTTGCAAATACTGTAGCAGGCTTATCAGTGAGAAAACATCTAAACGGGATGCAAGGTTAAAACAATAATGTGGGCCCCGAGTGGTCTAAAGCGCTGTCCGTTACGGATCACTGCCATCTCACCTCTGTCTGCGTGGGTTCGAGTCTCGGATTCGGCCAATGTAGATATGTGAGAAAGCTTGCCAGTAGCTTCTTGTGGGCTGGTGGTTCTTTCCAGGGTTTTCCCCGGGTTCTTCCTCCACCATTAATACTGGCTGCCATGTATAACCTATTGTGTACTGAAAAATGGCGTTAAGCCCTACAACAACAACAACAACAACAACATAAAACAATAATTGATAAGTGTGTCTACACAGACTAGTTCCAGCAATAGGCAAATTCCAAAATCTTTGCACCATAAGAAAAAGCTAAATTTAAAGTAAATTAATAATAACTGAAACCTTATAGATAAGCCATTTAGGAAAAATTTATTTGTATCTGCATAGTGTCAAATTTTTATACTACTGACAACTAATACTCAGTTGATCATAGCATACATGTTGTCCTTTAAATATGAACAGAGAGGTAGCTCCTTTAGTAGTGTAATTCACTAATTGCTTTGCTTCAGTATCAGGTGCGGAAGTTAATCCTCTGTATAATCAATTAAAATTTAAAGAATTCTCACTGCCATTTAATCAGTTCACAAAGGACCTGATACTAATGTCATTAAAATTTAAAGAATCATCACTGCCATTTAAACAGTTCACAAAGGACCTGATACTAATGTCGTTAAAGTGGTTCACATCAATTTAATTGTATTCATTTAGATAAAACTCAAAGGGCATGAATCATAAGGATCTGGTTTGAGCAAACACAATACAATGAAGCCATTTAAAACACTCCTAATTAATCATATCCATTTTCCTTCATTTGACAAGTTTTTATTTCTCTGCATTGGGCAGTATGCATTCAAGCAGAAATAAGTCATGAGCACATGCAACAGTTGTCAATAGCAACCAAAAGGTGTGATATTGGATGTTAGTAAATACATTGAGAGGGTAAAATCAATCATTCAGTATGCCTGGAAGGCATAAATGGTCATATAAAGGTAGGTAAAGTAAATTTGGTATGAAAATAATCACTTGTCGGATTTTTTTAAAATAGCAAAATAGCACTTTCCCCCCGACAAGCAACTTGGAAAATTTAACGCGACCAGCTTTTGAAAATAAGCGCTCCGGTGGCCTAGTGGTTAGAGCGTCCGCCTCGGATGCGGGGGTCGTGGGTTCGATCCCCAGTCGAGTCATACCAAAGACTTACAAAAAAGGTACTAACAACTGCCTCACTTGGCGCTCAGCATTAAAAGGTTAGTGTTAGGACTGGTCGGCTGGTGTCAGGATAATGTGACTGGGAGGGACATCATGCTACATGTCTGCAGCATGATGCCCCAGTGCTAGACATCACTATAAACTGCCACACTGCAGACATCATAGCGATATGACTGAAAATTTTTTAAAGCTACATTAAAAATCCTAATCACATCACATCACTTTTGAAAATAAATATTCCTAGATGTCGAGCTTGATGATTTTGTATGGCTGTCTTGTGTGCTCAGTTGCATGTCAAAGTGTCAGAACAAGCAGCTTAGTGACATGATTGAACTATCATTAAAGGATAGAATTAGTCCTAACAGCTGCCTCGCTTGGCGCTCAGCATTAAGAGGTTAGTGTTAGGACTGGTCGGCCTGGTGTCAGGATAATGTGACTGGGTGGGACATCATGCTACATGTCTGCGGCATGATGCCCCAGTGCTAGACATCACTATAAACTGCCACACTGCAGACATCGTAGCGATATGACTGAAAAATTGTTAAAGCTACGTTAAAAATCATAATCACATCACATCACATAGAATTAGTCTCATGAAAGAGTATGAATATTTGCCAAAGCCTATGTTGAAGAATGTTGGAGAAATATTTGTCATCAGAACATTATAAATTATACAGAGTATTTAAACATTATGAGTTATTGTTTATAATTTGAATGGACTTGACGGTAAAGTTATAAAATTATCTCCTTCCTTAAATGTTTTTGAGATGAGGACTGTATTTGTATGTTGAGCAGACCAAATTTAGTCATGTGACAAGATTTTTTTGAAGGATCATACATTATTCAACTTGCCTAATTTTTCATTAAAGGTTAAAGAAACAAACAGCTTTCTTAATTTGTGCTTTCTTGCATATATACACACAATGTTCTCTCATAAATAAATTTTCTCTCCCCCTTTTTACCTCTCATCATATAAGCACTTGTAAAAAGATATTGTTTTCGCCTTTGCAAAAGTTTCAATAATAATGGAAAACAGCTGAAAACCAAACATTAAATTTGGTCACAAGCATTTTAGGTTTTGAGGGGTTTCACTTTATTATACATACAAAGAGAATTTTCTCCATGAAGATAAACTGCTGCTTAAATGTTAAATGCAAATGTGGATAATGAGAAATTTAAGAAACAGTTAAAATAAAATAATCCAAAACACACACATATATACCCTTCTAACCTGAACCTCCAAGCTGTCCTGTATTGAGATGACCTGGTTAATGGCTTAAATGGTGTTAGTACAGCTACCATTCACCATGCCGCTATGTTACGTAGCAGGTTAGCATACAACAGAGGGTGACTAAAAGCCAAAAGGTGCAAAAAGGTTACAAGCAAGTAAAAGAGCTAGAATCGAGATGAATGGAAATACTGGGCAGTTACAGCAAAATATTTAAATTGCCTAGGTAGGTTAGAAAGCCAACAACCAAGCTTACAATATGTGCTATTTACTGTGCATGTTGGACAGCAGTCTGAGCAATAGTAAAAGCTTTGACTAACTATAGTAGACGTCATACAGGTCATACAGGCCTTCAGAACCAACTATTTTGGTCATGGGTTTCCTCTATTTTTTTATTACACATACCTTTACGTGGCAATTATTTACTTTATTCGGATCCACATGCAGCGATATTTCCTTGGAAGGTCCTTATCTACATGTGATGTGTCTGGAGAAATTCTGACAAGAAAACCTATGCTACATTCTGTATTCATTATTGGAAGAGATTCACCTAAAGGTTTAATGCAGTAAAAACAATTAAACTTTAATTTAATTGATACACATGTGATTGCATGATCTCTATGACATTTACTATTGTTATGTTCATGGTAAATACAAGAAAGGCAACATATAGACTGCATGAAATCAAAATAATTACACAATAAAGTGCCAAGCAAATATACAAGCTTTGTACCAAAATTAATAATTAACAGAACAGAACTTAGAATTATCTTATCTTGCTGTCCAGTTCTCTCTCTCTTTCTAAGGATTTATGTGCAGTTTTGTGTTACCATTGTTCCTTCATATATTCATTTATGCAACAGTGCATTGTATATGAATTATATATTGTATTAGTTTGGCTTATGTCAGTCAACAAAATTCTGTTATGTTCTATTAAATGTTAAAAATAAAGTATTGATCTAACTTCTAAGAACTTTATTTGTATTTTAATATGCATTTTTCATGGAGATAATTGACTAACACTATTTTAACTAATTCACGTGCATGGCAGAGTTCAAAGCTGACAACACTCAAACATCAGTGCCCAGTACATCTTTACTTCACTAGCCAGGGCGCTGGGTGGCTGATTGGTCCAAGGAATTCACCTTTACCAATCACTGCCATCTCACTCATGTCCAAATGGTTCGAGTCTCTGAATCTGAGCCCAAGTTGGTATGTGAGAAAGTTTGAATGTAGTTTCTCGTTGATCAGTGGTTCTTGCCAGGGTATTCAAATGTTCTTCCACGAGTTATACTGGCAAACATGTATAGAATATCATGTTCTGAAATATGGTATTAAGCCCATGACAACAACAAACTTCACGAATGCTATGTCTTCAGTGCTTAAAAAAAAATCAAACAGCCCCCTGCCATGGTCCCTCTTCAGTTCAGGCCCCACCTAAATTCCAAGGTGAGATGCCCTTCAGGCTTGTTGAAAAATATAATTTACTGAGAAACCTTCGATCATGCTGATGAAATCAGGAAAATTTTTTTCAACAAGAGTAAAGACTATTAAATTATTAACATTTCTCCCCATGTATGAAGATTGTCTATGTATCATACTTCTATCAAAGCTGTCAACTTTGTGTACAAAGCAAAGCATGTGACCTATGAAATGGGAACAGATTGCCTTCATTGCCTATAAGTAGTACTCTCCTGGCTTTAACATAACATGATTCAATTTTGATTTTGCTTTCATCTTTTTATATTTGAAGTACACCAATTGCAATGTTTTATGACAAACAATAGTAGAAACAAAACAGGGCAAATTTGGGCACATGAAAATCTGAATTTGAGTCAGGGCTTGTGATTTTTTTAAAGTCACCAGAATTGGGCCTATGTTTAAAAAATATGTCAGTGCTGGCTTTGCACTACCTTAGTTGACCAATACAGAATGGACTCCTTTACCTAAATAAATCAACATTTGGTAAACCAAACTTTGTGATTGGTATGGCCTTGGTTGACAAACTCTATGTGTGATATCACTTTTGTAGACTAAAATCAAGTTACTTCACTAGGCATGTGAAAGGCACACATTTAGTTGACTAACCTTATGCATGAAATGACTATTAACAAGTAGCCCCAACTGTAGTTGGCTAATCTGTTGCCTGCAACTGCCCTTAGTAAACTTACCCTGTGACCAGAATGGTCAAAGTTGACAAACACAGTACATGTTATCTAGCAATATCCTAGTTAAATATTATGTGTGTGTGTGTGTGTGTGTGTGTGCTTTTATGACACACCAGCACCGTAATGCTATATAGTGCCAAAGAAAAGGATAGATGGTAAATGATTTATGCATGAAATGTGGTTTACAATCATTGAGTGATAAAAAACAAAAACAAAACCATGAGATGGTGAGGAGTTGGTTTGGTTTGGTGTTTTATGACAGAGCAACACACGTAGGTTATTTAGTGCTGAGGCAATCTGAGTAAAGTGCTTGCCCAGGAACACACCACAGGAGCTGACCCAGACTTGTCTGATAGTGTTCAAAAAATGCACTCTTTTAGGTCATGAGTCTGGCATACTAACCACTGTTTCTCCATGGTGGCAGAGGTGTGTGTGTGTGTGTGTAGAATTTTATGGCACCTTAGCACAATACTAGTGGTTAAATGGTGTCAACTACAAGAAAAATTTGAAACCTGTCAAACTGAATTGCAACTACTATACTTATAAAGATAAATTTCATCACAGTAGCATAAATAAAGCATATACACGTTTGAAATAAATAGGGGAAAAAATCATTTGGAAAGACAAATATTGAGAGATAAAAACAAAACATGCACACTGTGCTTTCCAAAAAAACCCCACTTGCTTCAGCATTAGAGCTATGAGATAAAGAAACACGCATGAAAGTACATGTAAACAATACAACATACACTAATAAAAAATGGAAATTTAAAAGACATACACAAAAAATAAAAATTCACATAGCATATGTAGTAGTAAGTATAGATTCAATTTAATAACTATCTTTACCGTATATTTGTTTCACCAGAATTCTGGAATTTATTAAATATAGAAGTTTACAAAGAAAATACTGGACTTAAAGAAATACTAGTGATTGCTAGTATTCCCCTAACCCTAAATTATTTTTGAATTTTCTCAAAAAAATGCTACCTCTATCTGCCATAGTTGTAACACTTTTGGTTGAGTAAAACTTACATATTGACCTAAAACTTTTTTTTGTCACTAAAACCTATTGCAAAAAGAATTTTCACCAAAAAAACTTGAAAATACTAGCTTCAAACCCCATTAATTTACAAGAAAATGAAGGATATTGACTTGCTTTAAATGCATGGTGTCTGATTTATGCTGATTTTGGATCTGCATCATTAGACAAACTTGAAAGGCCTTCATACCAGGAAGACATCTGACAAGTCTGGCTGAGACTGTTTACAGGCTTTGTATATATAAATCGAAAAATTGCAGTTGTACAAACAAGTGCAAGAGTATTTATCAAATTGTTTGGGGAATGGAAAATCATTTTTATCAAATAAACTCCAAGGCCCACTCCCTTTCCAATTTAAATGGTTCATTCCTAACAGATAAATTATATACCATTTCCACCCACTGCCTAGAGAATTAGGTTCATCAGAGAGAGAATGAATAAGTAGTTTTTGATGAATGATATTTACAAATGTGTGAATGAGAACAAGAATGATTAGATAAAAAAGGTGACCTACTCTTTTCTTGTGTTGTCCACTCTCCAGCTGGCATGGAAACTTTAGAGCACTCTACATGAACATCTATCCCATCAGTGCTATGTCTCTCAGATATGTTTACATTTTTTCCCAAAAGGCGCTGGGTCAATGTTGTTTTCCCCACCCCATATTGCCCTACCACCATGACCCTGATGTTGTAAACCTTTTCCTTTCCCTCATTAAGAGCCTCCTTGTACATCTGCAGGGATCTTGTATCCATTTTCAGGACCTCTGCTGGGATGACTGAATCTGAAATCAAATAATAATACCAGTTTTGATGAAGATAATGTATGAACAGTCCAAAAAGGTCAAATCACAAAATTTTCTGAAGCATGATTTTTATCTGGAACTTAGCAAAGGACACTAATTTTGTTTCCAGTCTCTGCTTAAACCAGAATCACTAAGTATTCATTGACAACATATGATCTTATTACACCATCCTCACAACACACACACGCAGATGTGTGTGTATGTATATATATATATATATACACACACACAAGATTTTTACAGATCAGGAGAGCTGAAATTCAATGACTTTTCAATGATGAGTTTCCAGTTTTCAATGACTACTCACAGAATCAAGTATTCTGCTTCAGCTACTAATTTAAATGCAAGAAACAAATACAAAAACAATACAGAAATAAATAAATGTTAATATGAAAGGTAAATGATATTTATAAAGAAAGTCACTGTAACTGGACCCAGATTTTAACCACTGACTTCAAGCTTCTATACTTTCTTCTCCAGCTGCAACTCCATTGGTTTCACTACAGAACTGCTGCCAGTATTTTACCTAATGGGAGGGGGGCTCCCACTCGTTACAAAAATAAAGGGGCAAGTAAACAAAAATGCTGATGGGGCATATATAAAGCTAGTTATGCAGCTGAACAAGTTTGGAAACTGCTCCTTATGGTTACTATCTACATTATGTCAAGGCGCAACAGCTAAAATTCTCCCTTTTAACACTTTTCCAGCTCCAGTAACCTGATGTAATTCATAGCTTTAAAATAAATTTCCATCACTATTGTCAGTATTTGCCAGACTGAATCATCTCAGATGAACCATGCTTGGATTGAGCCTTTTGGGTTGTCTAGGAAGCCTGTACTTTAAATACGCATTTGTAAATCTTCCTCAATGCATGATATAAACTACGACAGAATGTCTTGTCCAGGACCCAGTGTGACAATTAAACTGAGTGAAGTGAAAGAGTGTTAATGACATCATGTGAAAGGGGGATATATGCACGATATCCAATTACTTCATGTGGATCATGGTAGCAGTGGACTTAATAGCAAATGACGGAATTTCAAACCGTACTTCCAATCATTACACAATGTAAAATAAATGACTTCAAAGTAAAATTTTCAACCATTTTTTCTTGATTTTTTTAAGCAAAATCCCTAAAATTCAATGACTTTTAATGACCTAGGCGAAATAATGGCTTTCAAGGCCTTGAATTGAGGTGTTCATTTCTCAGTGACTTTCAATGACCTTTAATGACCATGTGAACCCTGTATATAAACATATATGTATCAGGGATGCAGTCATTCTGTCAAAAACAAGTCATCCATGGTCAATTAAAAAGTTTACTTGTCCATACAAAAGACCCATTTGTCCAAGATTCTTCAACTAATTTGGCAAAAATTCTTATTTTTTTGCATGAGACTAATTTTATCTTGTGATTATATAAATTCATATTTTTCATGAGACTAATTTTATCCTGAATTATAGTTAAATCCTGTCACTAAGCTGGTTCTTCTGACATCTTGACATGCGTGTGAAGAACAAGAATAATATAAAATCATGCCAGCTCAACATCTAGAAACATTTTCAAAAGTTGGGCAACTTAAATTCTCCAAGTCTCCAAGTTCCTAGTCAAAGGCAAGTGTTTTTCTCCAATTTAAAAAAAAAAAAATTCAGGCAAGTGCTTGTTTCTATAGTCTACCTTTATCTGGTCATTCATGCCCTCCAGGCATACTGAATGATTGATTTTACCCTCTCAATGTATTTATTAACATCCAATATCACACCTTTCAGTTGTCACTGACAACTTGCATGTGCTCATGATTTATTTTTGTTTAACTACATACTGCATTAGGAGACTAAATTTTTGGCTCACATTGTTTTCATTAATCACTATCTAGACTAAATCATCACATCTTTCTAATCAGATTTGGCCTTTGCATTATCACATTTTAACTGACATCCCCAAGTCAGCGTTATTAAATGTCGCCAAAAACATCCAATTCATTTTAAATACTTCGTGTGACACAAATTAGGTACTACTTACTGCTAGATTTAAATTTTGCTGACCTGCAAATATACTGAGTCGCAGAGGAGATATAAAGCCAAAGAATCTCATGCAGCTAAGAGTCTTTGAGTTACCGTTTTCTGGTTTTATTTTATTCCCCGTCATATTCAAAATGAGTTTTATCCCGTTTTCTTGACTTTTCATTCAACTTTTCATCATTCGACCCAACCGTTATAAGAAAGCGATCCAACCAGATGAATTCCCCGGAAAATTCATCGAAGTCACTTACGATGGTTTCAAGGAGTGCGGTGATTCGTTCAAAACAACAAATTCCTCGGGGAAGCCCTATACCCCAACCAATGAAATTTGTTCTGATACAATCATATAAGAAATCTAATAAACCAGTACTCTCTGCTTCCATTGGTTGTATCCATAGAAGCTTCGACTGGTTTCGGTCGTACGATTATTCTAAATAATTTTATAATACATTTGGCACCGATGTCTAGCTCAGGCATTTGACTTTGCATGCCTATCCAAAATTCTGCTTACTATCATAGATCAATTTTATTATTATTTTTTTTTTTTTTACTACACATACTTTTACATGGTGATTATTTAATTTATTTTGCTTGGTCGTCGATACATATCCCTAGTAAAATCATTATGGAACAGCTCCAAGAAAGAACAAATAGTGTGGACATTTCCAAAACGGTACCAATCAAGGTGTGATCCTGAACGCCTTTACAAAATCAGTATTAAAAAATCCCTGACAGCTTTATAGTCTGACTATACATCCCGGTTTGTTTGAACCCCACCCCACCCCCTCCCACCCCACCGATTTCAATAACGAAAATGTTTAATGTGATAAAAAGTGCACAGAACTAAGTCAATTGTTTCATTGATTTGTAATTTCTGACCTGACTGTGACGAGAATGGCACAAATACTGGCATCCCCTGCACCTTTCATGCTTAACGGACTTTCCATACTAACACGGCGCCATATTGCGTACACTATGGGCTAGTTTATTTTCATCAGACAACATAATGACGTACTTCATTCAATTCGGTAACTGCCGGATAATTTCGTAAATTACCATATCGTTGACAGTTTGGAATTATATCCCTTTGCACACATGAACAAAGAAATTAAACCACTTGTTAAATCCACGTGAAAGGCAAGTTTGCTGTTGTCATTTTTTTTCTTTGCTTGATTCGACATTGTAAATATCGGAAGCAGACGACATATGTATATGCAAAGACGTTACGAAGTGGTGTGATCTAGTGTAAACCGGATCGAGGAATGTCGCGTGCTATTACGTCACTATGAAAGCTCCGCCTACTGGAAAAACGTGTATTACCCTACACTCACCCAAGTTAAGCAGCCAGCCGCCATTGTCAAAGTCCATTGTAATTGATAAATTTCGTGTCAAAATTTTCTGGTGTCAACTAAGATGTACATCACTTAACAATCTGTAATTAATATAGACTTCGGTACAACTCGATTTGTGTGAAATTTTAAAATACATCAGTAGTAAATCTTAAAATAACATAGTATTCAATACACGCAGACGATGAAGACAGAAACGAAAATTTAATTATTTCTACCGCTTTGAATCAATTTATGTATTTTATTTTAGATGACATCTTTATAATTTGTTTGACTTCATAATAACAGTTATAACTGTAACATTTATAACTCATATTTGTTTGCAAATGTGAATCTAAAACGTGTAAATAAATGAACTATGTAGTTTTCGTTGTCGTGTGATGTAAAAGTGGATGTAAAATAAAATAGAAATACCTTGTTGATGTGAATACTCCAGTCTGTATAGAGTAATCACATTGCTGTCCCTGCTTGTTGTGTACAGTACTCCATGCTGGTCATCATAGAATATTCTATAGGGCCATGATGACACTGTGTGTATGGTCACTAGCTGACCGCTGTCTGTCAGCTGATGAATGCTGTTAGAGTTCTTGTCACACACGTAAATTAAATTCCTTTCATCAACCATTATTGAGTACGGACTAAATCCAAGATGTTGATACCGAAACTTTGGTGTGTGTGGATTAAAAATATCATATGCATACACACCATTAACAGTGTAGTCATAAATCAGACACGAGATGTAAATAGTGTCGTTTTTTATGGCCAAGTGACAACTACTACCAAGACCAAAGCCCACTTTACAGACCTTGTGAGTTGAGTCTACACGTCCATCTGTAAGGTTTACAACACACCAGTACAACATCCAGTCGTCCCATTTCCAACCGCTGACAACGAGTTTGTCTGAATTCAATTTTGCCACTGAATGACAGTCAATAAATCCTGTGTTTACATTTAATGTTTTGACCAGTTTTACGTCATCTATCGATTGAAATGAAAGTATCACAATCTTACTGTTATACAGACACACAGCTACTTCCGTCTTGCTAATAAGACAGACACCACTGGGAATGTCCTCCAGTCTGTGTGATGACATCAGTTTGCCGTCATGACGACTGTAAAGCTGGAGATTACACGCATCGTTGTCTATGACCAGCAACATGTCTTCTGTCACCACAATGCCATTGTAGACGGGTTTACGGCCACCTGTTGAATAAAAATGACACAAATCAGGATCCGTAACACACAAAATACAGACATATATAATTTTAGTAAACAATGTCGTCTATGACCAGCAACATGTCTTCTGTCACCACAATGCCATAGCAGTTGGATTTACGGCCGGTTGTGGATAAAAGTGGCACAAATCAGGATACGTAATACATATACCCAATACACTATATATATATATATATATATATATATATATATATATATATATATATATATATATATATATACACGTAATACACAAAATAGAGACATATATAATTTTAGTAAACAATCCAAAATAAACTTATACACATCTATATATGTATTTCTGACCTAAAACAACAGTCTACTGTCCTAATTTAGCCACCACCACCATTGTCGTAATAGTCGTATTATTTTTATCATTATTACTAATATAGTTCGTTCCACAAAGTACCTAATTCATGCCACATGCAGTATTTAAAACGAATTACGTAATTTTAGCTACATTCAAAGGCGATGACCTGAAAATGTCCTGAGTTACAGACAGGAAAATTTAGCTATGTGGAAAGAACTATAGACAACACGTTTCAGCCTAAAATGATCAACATTACCTTACTCAGCATAAAGGAGGAATAAAGGGGTAGGGGTGATTTTACATAAATTTCAAGTAACTCCTGATAACTGCCATGTGTGATCTATGGCCAAGTATCAATACAAACTACATGAGGTGATAGCCCAGGGTCTATCCCCACCCTCCAAAAAACTTATCCCACTCCTATTCTAATGGACGTTGTTTTCCCTACATCATAACTATTGAGATCCCCACCATATATGCCTACTGTGCATAGAGACACAAATTATTATATGCAATCAAAATAGGCTTTACCCAAGTAGATTTACCCCTGGGTCATTGCTTGGAAATGTCCAAGGTCCTTACCTCATAACTATGTACAAATGACATATTTGCTGGGTATGAAAAGACAAATGCACATATACAACTGATATACTTGCCTCTAAGGCCATTATTATCAACAGGATCGAGTACCGACCCAAATTGGGCGCAAACTCAGGTTTTCAGTCAAAATGAGAACACATGGATATAGTTGTTTAACATACACAGGATTCAAGCTGTTGGTTGTTGTTATGGTATCCGCAATCTTTCCCGTTGTGTGTAGCCCATACGGATTTATGAAAACGCACGTTATCAAGGATATAAAAAAGTTGATGAATGAAATCACTAAAGTTGATGAATTTTTACATTTTTTTTTTTTTAATTTTGTATATTTTGTTAATTTTGTATATCCTTGATACTTTTGGTTTTAAAATCTGTAGGGGGTACAAACAAATGGAAGAGTATGCGTAAAGTTATCAAATTATGCACACAAAAAATGACAGTAAATTTAAATTCTATTTTCTATTTTAAAAACCAGTGAAAATTATGTAGACGATAGAATGACTGGCGAATGAAGAATTAATTTTACGCAAAAAGAAACAAAAATGTAAACTTTTCCTTTCACAAAATCGATTTAACGTCAATATTTTTAGACGAAATAAAACCCACATCACAGCTGCGATACAAACCAGAGAGAAACAATCATCGCTCAGTACAGGCACTCGTTTATGTCGGTAAAAAAAATAACAGTTATTGAAAACACCCACTCACTTTCTAAAACCTAGTACAATGGCAGTGGGTGTTGCCCATATTTTTCTCATTTACTGACGGAAACAAAAAGCCCTGTCCAGAATAAATGTTAAAGTGATAGGCTATGTCTTCCTGCAATATTTGCCAATGATGGTCACCATTACAAATATGTATTACCCTGATTTCTTCAAAGAAAAATCCTCTTTTGCATGAAAACTTCTGCATTGTCCATTCCTGTCTGTCGTCTGCTACAAAATCCGGCTACAAATTCCAGACGGCTCGTGCTATTGGCGCATTAATACATTACTAGGTTCATTGGAACCTCAGGCCCATCTAGTATATTAGGAAAAACAACCAGTAACCCGACTAGTTGCCGGTTCCGCCTGGTTCCCGGACAGAATTTATCTACCGCTCATTTTATGCACAAGTATGATAGAACACCACAACATGTAGCTACCGACGCTTTTTAAAAAAATAAAAATGGCGCAGACTGCTTTTGATTATTTCCTTTATTATGTAACTTGAATATGCAAGGAATAGTACCAGAAAAATATGGATGTAATTGGTACATTTCAAGTACAGGTTTGTTGATACAGTTTCAATAAAAATTAAATTTAGCTTGGCCATTTTTCCCCTTCAAATTACGAATTAAAATGATCAGTAGCTTATGTGGGCGTGGCTTCATTTATCGTCTATTTCGAATTTGCTTACTGCGTAGACAGGGTTAGTTTCCTTTGTTTTGGACGTTTTTGCATGTACTAAATGCTTTTAGCAATTTAGTGACTGGGCTGAATGCAACGATGGCAATATTTTAAATCGGGTTTTATGTTCTGATAATTACACGAGCTCAAGACGTTATAGGGTTTAACACCATTTTTCAGCACAGGATCGGCTATACATGGCGGCCAGTATAACTGGTGGAGGAAGAACCATGGAAAACCCTGGTAAGAACCGTCGACCCACGAGAAGTTTCTCACGTGCCCACGTTAGCCGAGCCTAAGACTCGAACCCACGCAGACAGAGGTGACTTTAGACTACTCGGCCACTCGGGGCCCCTAGCGCAAGACGTTGTTAAATGGTTCCTTTTTACAACCCTTACCTATACTACACTGTGAATTCATTGGGTTTTTATTGTAAAGAAGTTATTCAGTCTTGTCCGACTTAAAGCAATTAGAGTATTTTCATATTTATTGAATTTTACGCGCATATTTATACATTTTAATCACGACCTCCAAATGGGCAGCACTTTATCTACCCCGCCCACTTTAACTATCCTGTGAATTAAATTTACATTCTACCATGTCGTCCAGTTACGTGTTCAACACACTCATGCCCAATTGAATTTTAAGAAAACAAACTTATCGGCTTTCTTCATACCTTTGGCATTAGCCATTATTTAATGTTTGTGAATGGACATCACATTATATTAAATAAATCCTACATATGACCACTGGGAACTTGGAGATCATCATGTTTTGTATTCAGTTCAGTCATGCCCAACAATACTCAGTAAAACTACTATTATATGTCATAATGGACATGCATGCTATGAACACTTTTGCTTGGTTTGTGCAAGCAGGCAGTACCATCATCAGGTAATGCAACTCCCACTCATCCATTATTTCCTTTTAATATCGTTTGGTTTTCAAATGTACGGTCATCCCAATAATAGGAATATTTATTTACAAAAGCCTATTTCTTGCATTTTGTCGATTTGCATGCACAGAATGATAATCTGTGATAGCAAAGTATGTGTCGGTAACACTTTAAATGATATTATTAACTCTGTTATTACATTTTATACTTTGTCTTCATTATATGGGTTGTAAGGAAAAGATATAAATTAAAACTCATTGTGTCTGACTGTTCTTAAGTAAAGAATGTTTCAGATTATTTATTTTATTAACAGTATGATGAATTGCCTTCAGCATTTGCTATGAACAGCACAGCATATAGGTGTAAAACATCATAACCATTTTGTATCCTAATTTCAAACCATCCTTTTTGTGGACCAAGTATTCCAGCCTATGCTGTCATACTGAGGGATGGTCCCAGATGGCCGAGTGGTCAAGAGTATACTCCTTTACCAATCAGTGCCATCTCATCTCTGTCCATTGTGGGTATGTGAGAAAGCATGCCATTAGCTTCCTGTGGGTTGGTGGTTCTTATCACAGTTTTTCCTTGTTCTTCCTCTACCAGTTATAATCATCAACTTGTACAGTCTATCATATGATGAAAAATGTTGGTAAACCCATATCTCACTGAAGAAAATTTAAGAGTTTGTGTCTCTCATTTTATTTACTCTATGGGACTAAATTTCTGGATAGTTTAGCAAAATCTACAACCTTTTTCAAGAATGTCACCCTCCACAATCTGCATTCCACATTGTTTTAAAAATAACTTACAGTTCCAGATAACATGTTCTAAATATAATTCCATTGGCAACTATAATCAAAACATAGGAGCGTGCTACTTTCATGCATGCTTTGTTTCTTATTTTTGGACTAGTGAATAAAATGTTTTTTTTCCCACTTCCCCTCAATCAAATCATAGAAGTTTGCTGAATGAATACTATCATTTATTATCACCCTCCTTACATTCCAGTAAATATGTAACGTTTGATATAAATACTTATTATGCCTATCAAAGGGAGATAACTTTTGCCAATTTTGATATATTCACATCGAGGAATTATGTACATGCTTTTTGATGATGTTTTTTTTTTTCTTCTCCATAATATAAACAGATAATTTCACTAAGTAGTACAGCAGTCCTATCAATAAAAATCAGGATAGCGGTTAACCCTCTTAAAGACCATTTGTTTTATTAAAGAAATTTAATCTTACTATATCTTTTAATACCTAATTATAGAATACAAAGTAATTCATACATCAGTAAAGAGTATTTACCATATATGGTATTTCTTATTTTTTTTGGTCATTTTATACATCTGTATACATTTTTACTTTGAGTATTAACAGGAACCTTACAGTTGTTTGGCCCTATTAAACACTTTCAATTCTTGGATGTTTTTGTTTGCATTTAATTTTAAGTTAGATATCAACAAAAACAGAAAAAAATATTTAGCCAAACCAGGCCAGATCAGATATTTAGATATACTGAGTAGGTCTTAGCATCTGTTTAGCCGCAGGTGACTCTGTTCTCGTTTTAATTATGCATACCAATTTAAAATTTAGAATGAGATTTTAAAAAAAAAAACAACTTCTATAATTAATCAACTGTCACTTATGGGATACAAATAAAATGTAGTGAGTATGTTTTTTTATAACACGTGGATGACCTGAATAGATTGTCCTGACATAACAATTTGTGCACCAGATTTGGGTTCAATTACAGCATAATTGGTGTCATTAAGTAATTAATTACAATTACAATGTTTGTAATTCTAATTGAACATCATTGATATGATGTAATTGAAGGTCCAGATTTGTGTAATTGCTCAATTACAAGTCAGCTAAAAAAGCGAAAGATAATTTTAGTGTCAGGCGTTAGGCAAATAATATAAGGATTAATACAGAATAAGCAGTAAAGCTAAGTTTTAGATAAGAAAACTGAACATAAATGATTTTACTTAGTCTACTGTGGGGTGCAGACTTGGGTTCAATTACAACATAAATGGTGTAATTGAGTAATTAAACTTTATTTGAAATTGTAATTAGAAATTAAAATCAACACTATGATGTAATTTTAATTGAACAGTATAACTTTGAATAATTAAAATTGTGTGTGATTTGGGTTTTAATGTAGCTTTAAAAAAAATTTCAGCTTTATTGCTATGATGTCTGCAGTGTGACAGTCGATAGTGATGTCTAGCACTGGGGCATCATGCCACAGACATGTAGCATCATGTCTCACCCGGTCACATTATCCTGACACTAGGCTGAACAGTCCTAACACTAACCTCTTAAAGTTGAATGCCAAGCGAAGCAGTTGCTAGTACCATTTTTATAAGTCTTTGGTATGACTCGGCTGGGGTTCAAACCTGTGACCTCCTGCATTCAAAGTGGATGTTCTAACCACTTTGGCCACTAGAGTGGTCAGTTGAATTCTAATCGAGATCTGCAAGCACATCGTAATTGTAATAGTAATTGAACCCATGTATGTTGTACACATTTAGTAACCTTTTGAATTTGGCTTTGTTTAAAACCAAAAACTGTTCGCTCCATTTAGAAAAAAACTACCGTACTTGATGTAGACAAGGTATACACGTTGATATGCATATGTAAATTACTACTTTATATTTCATGTTATTATAGCAGTGTTTCACATACTTTACATCTCGACACAAAATATTTCCCTTTCACCTGTAAAGTCAGGAATTTGTATGCCACAATGCTAACAGCATTCCCTTTACCGTGCTATATTTTTCCTATCCCTGTATCAAGTACCAATATAGCAGAATGACATCATCATGGTGGAGACAGTGCAGATATTTTTCGTCTTCCATTTTAAAATCTCTTGAATTCATCAGAGTGAAAGGACTAGGCTGTCAATGTTCTGCTTGATAAATGTATTCCAAAACATCCCAAGCTATGGTTTGGTTAATTTAAAACATATATATATATATATATATATATATATATATATATATATATATATATATATATATATAATCTGCATGCAGCTGGCTTGTAGATGTAGTCACTTTGCCAAATGTATGTTCTCTTTAACCCCAACTAGGTAACAGTAACCCTCAATTCATAAGCCTTGGTTATGTTTATATATTTTTTGGTGGGAAAGTTTGATATAAGATTTCATTTTGAAAACTTAAGATTCCATTGACTATTCATGCCGATGTGACTTTGCAAGGTTTGAATAGAGTGCTAAGTCACTGTATATGCTCCACCTTCCCAGGCAATACAACTGTACCATAACTAGGGTCTACATTTCATGTGCCAGCCTTGTCTTTATTTTGGTGTTAGCTGTACTTCATTAAGGTATCTAAATGTCTGATCACAGTATGAGACATCTGTAAATACAAGTCAATCACTTGGATCTACTTTCCTAATTTGTGATTATTTAAAATTACCATTTTTTTGTTAGTTTAACTTTGGAGATGATATCTCTACTAGGGTATGAAATATAATTTTTAAGCCTTCATCTTGAAATCAACATGACAATAATTTGCAAATTACTTTTAATAACTTGCACTGTTAGAAATGTACTTTGGAGATCACTGAAGAATGCATATTAAGGAAACTTGATGAATGGATGCATCTAGTGGAGCACCTATCATGCATACAATAAGTCAGAGTGACATACTTTGCCCAATTGCCAGGATTATCAGTGTCTGTTTTCAGTATTTGTCAATCAGCAAAACTATACTGACACTTAATGTATGAAACTCAAAGGAAAATAATTTTGTGCCTCTGGTCTCAAGAGGGAAAAGCATTTTTTTTTTTCTTTTTCAGTTGTTGTGTATTGGACTTTATTTTCCTCACATAACTGTGTTCACCTATTTTCAAATCAATACTTCGGGTACAGGCTTACAGGGCACAGTTAAACCTTGCAAAGGCAATAATAACTTTTACATTTGCATATCATGTTGTAAATGAAATGTTTAAAGCATCCATTCATATTTTTTTTTTTTTTTTTTCTCACTTTGATCTACTTGTGTCCACATGATTTTGAACATCATGCATGTATTTCGAAAAATCAACGCCTATGTTCATTGTTTACAGATTGAGTAGGGGTGGTGGTAGGTACATAAAATAAAATAAAATTAGTGTTACTTAAATATAAATATAACAACTGATCAGATTTTCATCCCGAATGCCATTTCTTCTATGAAGTGTTCCTGAGCTGTATACCCAAGGTTCTTAACACATTTCCCTTAGTAAAATAGTGAAGACACAACATGCTGCAATATTAGATCTAAAGTTTCACTCATCATTTTCTCCAATAAATTAATTTCATTCATATCAGGACGTAGAAATTCGGAAATCATCCGCACATCGTCGATTTTGTTTATATTAGATACATTGTCCGTGACCATTTGCTTCAGGAAAGGTCAAACTTGACAAATTCTCGTACTGGTCGTAAGAGTACGACAGAGTATCAGTCTACTTCTCGGCTCTGATGCGCTTTATTGTGACGTCATCAGTATGCAGTGACGTGTGCGGCGTTCAACCTTTTAACATCGTCAGAGCTGTGTTCCATCGCCGAAAGAAAAGAATTCCTGGCTTATTCAACCACCGAATTTTGAAAAAGCTTGTCATTCTGCAATAAAGCCACCGAATAAATCAAAAGCGAGCTAAATTGAGCGTGCTGCATTCATCAAAGGGTGTGATGCATTTATTAAAGGGTGTGATACATTCAGCAGCATTTTACTAAGTTACAGTACTGTTGTACTATGAGGTGTACACTCAGTGCAATCGAAGGTCAAGGTCATGTGTTTCTCAATTGTAACGTGCACTGTTTATTCTAATGCTGAATTTGAAACTTCAGTAAAAACAGATAAATGGAACTATTGATTTACTAATGCGTATCAAAATAATGGTAGAGGAAAGTTTCAAATAAACGATATAATCATCATCATCATCATCAAATTATTTATCAACATAACCATTCCAAGCAGCACTAACGAAAGGTTATCATCATCATCGTTGTTCAATTGGTCGTCTACAATACTTGCTAATTCTATTAATTCTGTAATGTTGTTTCTTTGATTACGGTAATATTGAGGATTATTCCTGTTGATTTTCTAGCTGATGTTGTTATTGTTGTTGTTGTTAAGCTTATCCTTCCAGTGTTTTCTTTTTTTTTTTTTTTTTTTTTTTT